>JBBPFQ010000107.1:6826145-6841554 GCA_037974815.1 Kaempferia elegans | reverse complement strand
TAAAATATTTATTTATGAATACATTTGATTGATGAAACTTTTCTAAAGTAAAACGTTGAAGATATACAATTTTTTTTATTATTTTTTTTAAAAAATTTTTGATGGGCCTATCAGTTGATCCGCTTAATTCGCAATCCGCCTTAAATTAGAATGGATTGGAGATTTCTCAATCCCCCAACATGACGGGTCAGTCCACTACGCCTAACCAAATGACTGATCCACCACGGACCAACCTACTCCGTCACCGGTTAACCCGTATGCAACTTTAGCCCTAGTGCTAGAAAGTATGTGCTTTACTTTGGAGGTGCTATCATTGAATGGCGAGCAG
Source organism: Kaempferia elegans (assembly GCA_037974815.1). Taxonomy (NCBI): domain Eukaryota; kingdom Viridiplantae; phylum Streptophyta; class Magnoliopsida; order Zingiberales; family Zingiberaceae; genus Kaempferia; species Kaempferia elegans. The sequence goes on along the minus strand of JBBPFQ010000107.1, from coordinate 6,841,226 downwards.
TTATTGCTGGAGAAAGACTGAGTTTGAGCCATTTCCTTGTGCTATCAATATTATTCTACAAAGGAAATGCTATCAATATTTATTCTACAAATGAGTAAGGATTAGATCAAGTTTTTTTTTTTTTTAAATGATATGATAAGACTCATAACTTGTATTTTACTTAAATTGTAGGTTAGTCATCTTGAACTAGGTGATTGTTTGGTGGTGACAAATTGTGATCGTCATTAGCCCATTTTATCTTGAAAGGGATTTTGGCAGCTTAACATTTAATATAAACTTGCTAAGGTATGATAGTCAAACATGTCTTTTGTAGGGTACTCCTATAATGGGTTATGTTGTCGTTAGGAATTAGGGGTGATTATTTCTCATGGAATCCACGCTCTACTTCTATATCTGTATTGTAGATGAATAAGAAATATTACATATAAACTTTTTATACGTTACATATTTATACAAGAGCTCATAGCACTTCCCTCAAGCTAGTTTGAATATATTATACAAACCTAGCTTACTAAGAATATATTCAACTCTAGATCGTTTTAATGGTTTGATTGACAAATGTACTAATTGATTGTTAGAAGTTTGACTAGATAGTTTATCCTCTCATGGAATACAAAATTCGAAGTTATATACGTCGCTACTTGATGATCACACTAAAGTGTCATTTGCTTTGTAGATCGGTCATCAGATCTACCGCTCTGATAGTAGATGATAAAATAGAATTGATATGCCGGTGTAGTTTTAAAAGTTTACATTGGATACTATAGGATAGTATACCTACATAAATACTCATTGAGGATAGGAAACCAAATGTAGATTAGGTGTTTACAATTATTGTGGTGAAATCAAAATGCTAGAATTATCTTCACACATTTAACTTACTATGATCATCTATGCCTTCTTACTGAGATCTTATTGTCTTATCTATGTGATCTCATTGTCTTCTACTTTAATTACTCTGACTTCTTTTTGTGATTTCTCTATCTTCTCACTATGATCTCTCTACCTTATCCCTTTGATCATTCTACATTCTTACTATCTTGATCCACCTTTTTTTATGACTTCAACTAACCATGATTCTCTATATAACCTATTTTGCCACTCCAACTATTACTTGATTTATAGTCTCTATGGATTAGATCTTTTATTACTTGGTGATATCTCCGTGCACTTGCGGATTTATCACCATCAAGCAGCAAATAGAAGCTTCAGAAATCATTTGAAAAACTCGACTGATCACAACCAATCGACTGATGGAGTGTATCAATCTATTGATGTCCCTCTAGTAGTGTACAGAAGGTTCAAAACTCGACTACGTAATTCAAATGTTTGAGATCAGTCCACTAATATTGGTCAAACATGTCCAGAAAGAGTCATTCGGTAGGTTTAAACGGTTGAATTCGACAGACAGTCAACTGATGGGTAAGATCAGTTGACTGATAGACGAAAATCAACCTAAATAGCAACCATATAAAAGAAGATTTTGAAATATTTTGAAGTATCTGGTTTTTGAGAGTTTGGAGACGTACTGTTGCATTGTCCAACATCAAGAGACAATCCAAAGCAACAAGAAAGCATCCAAAGTAAAGATTTCTCTTTTAAAGTTATTTTCACTTTCATTTGTAATTGTATCTTTGTATTACTTTTATTTATTGTGAAAATAATATAAGAGATTTCTCCACCTCCGGAATATATTTGAGAAGGGGAAATATTAGTGGTGGTAGCTGTTAGGACTAGGCCTAGGACGTAATCGCCTTAGGAGGCGGTGAACCAAGTAAAATCATCTGAGTTCGCAATTGTGGTGTTGTATATGTGATGTTGAGTTGATTCAAGTTTTCCACTGTGCAATCAAAGGACGAGTACGAAATTGAGACGAACGATTGGAGTTATTCACCACCCCTTCTAGCTCGCATGGGTCCTAACAAATAAGACTAAGCTAGTGTATGATTATACCAACAACCTTCTACACCAATAAGAAGTTCATCGGGTTAATATCTATATCTATAAGAAATCAGTAAGTAAAATAATGCACTAAAGAGGTATTAAAAAGGTGTGAATTGAACCTATAGGTGCCCCAAAATCTATGGCTTAGAAGGCTAGCTCAATCAATTTCTAAAGAACGGAATATGTGTTTGTTATATCCAATTTATTTTTAGATTCCTAATTCTCCCCTAGTGTGAGTATAAGTGGAAAACTGAAGGCTGGGGAGAGAAATTCCAATTGGTTGAAATAGACCAAGAAGGTAAAAAAAACATATTAATTTTTTTTTCTTTCTCCTTTTGATAGAAGAAGGTAATCACATGACTCTTCTAAAGGTCAGATTTCATAGCAAACTCATTGGAGGCATAATTGGTAACCTTGAATGACTTAAAATAAGTATTCTATCAGGCTTATGGCTTGATCAAATTTGAGCTCAAAAATATGAAAAGGATATAGCATCCTTGACATGTTTCCATATGACTAACTAAAAAAGGTCAAAAAGACTAAACTAAGAGCTATCTCGCTAGAAGAAGAGGAGAACATTGAGCAAGGAAGGTGTTGGGATGGAAGCAAAACCAAGTTTCACCAAATCAAGAAGAAAGAGAAGGTTAAAATAAAAGGGAAAAAAGTTTATACTTTGATGCCTTAAGGAAGAAACTAATGTTTTACAAGTCTAAAAAATCAAAATGATCTTTAATATTAAAAGATTAAAAAAATCCATCAAAGAAAAACACCACCCCCCACCCTTATTACAATATCACAAAACCAACTACAACATGATACAAAAACAAACAATTTTGAAAATTTTTATTCTATTTTACATTATTATTATTATTAGTCTAGTTAAATGTGAAAACAGATAAGTTGAATTGAGAAATTTAAGCCCAAATTATCTAATTTATAATTGAGCCAAAATCAAAATCAGCAAACTTTCCAACTCAAATGATCAATTGAAGAACAAAAACTAATAATATTGAAAATCAAATTACATATAATTTTGAATAACATTCTAAAATCTGTTAGATTTTTGTTTGAATTCTCATCACTTGTAAGAGCAGCATAGGGTGAAAGAGAATGAGCCAGCAAATTAATTAGAGTGGCAACAGTAGCCTAAGCACTGCTCCACTCGATGGTACCTTGTGTGCATGCAACAATGCAACAACATTGCCCTATCCCTATCATGAAGTCATGAGCCAGTGACATCCATGCTAAAGTTGCTTCCACTTCATCATTATTATTCCACTTCTGCTGCCTTTTTCTCTTTTTTCCATTTTTCTTCAATTTGCTCTCTGTTCTCTGCTCTCTCTGCTTTTCCCCTGAGACAAGTAACAAGTAAATGCAACAGTTTGAATATAAAAATTGAAATAAAAGTGAACAATGTCTAAAGGCCAATCCTACTACCCTGCCAAATTTATTAGGTCTGCCCAATTCTGCATGGAGGCAGGAAGAATTTTCAGAGGTTGCCAGCGACTGACTAGGCTTTGAAGTACTCAAACTGAAAAGAAAACAATCAATACTTTTTACTCTTTGTTCTCTTCTATTCTTTCCCACCAGTTACTTGTCTCTGGAACTGAGCCACCACCAACTTATCTTGCTTATCTTCTTCCTACTTAATTACCTGCTGCAGTGCAGGATTAAATAATTTTTTCAAAATTCTTACTTTTCTGATAAATATGGTTTGTTTGAGCAAACAAGTAAACAAAGCAAACAAGCAAAGTGTGTGCGGCACATAGCCTGCCATTTAGGTCCTCTGGTCATGGATTCATAGTTCATCCCTTCTTTTGGAGGTTTCTGCTCTTCTGCTGTTGCTGCCTCAAATAGTTGACTCTATGACAAGAAAGAAAGAGAGAGGGACGGAGAGGGTGATGATACTGCACTACCCTCGAGACCCATTCAAAGCGTTGCTGCATTAGAAGGCTAAAATTCTCTTAGTTCGGAAGAAAAAAGGGGAATAAAATGGTCCAAAACACCAAAAGTTTTGACACAGGAGTGGTAAAGAAATCTGTGCTCAGAGATTCTATAGCCGTTTTCTTGTGCATCTTCCCATGATCATAACTTTGCCACACCCAATCTCTCTCTCTCTCTCTCTTAATTTTTTCTTTGCATGTCTGTCTTGTTTGCTGTGTCAAAAGCTGTGAAGCTGCAACTTAATCATGATCATTTGGTTAAAAAATATGATGATAATTAAATGTGAAGAAAAAAAATTCCCTTTTCAGGGAGAGAGTTGGAAGATGAGAAGCAGCGCACAGGAAGTTTGTCTTCTTCCTGTGTAAGTGTGTATATATTTTCCCAAGTCATTTGGATCAGTTTAATAAATCCTCCTCGTGATCCTCAAGACCTCCCACTCTGAGTGTTGCGTTAAACCTCGACAGTCCCAACGATATTTAGAGACACCCATGTAGGAGCAGGAGTAGGCGTAGGAACAGGAAGAGGAGCGAGAGCAGCTCAAAATCAATGCTTGAGGCGATTTAGAAAGATTAATAATAAACAAGTAAAGAGGTGGTTTGTTATAAATATAGCAAGCAAGGAAGGGCGGGCCGAGTTGAGGCAGAGAGAGATGGGGAACTGTGGGAGGAACGGTGCCGTGAGGCAGTACACAAGGTCCAAGGTTCCTCGTCTCAGATGGACTCCTGACCTCCATCTCTGCTTCGTCAACGCCATACAGAGGCTTGGGGGCCAAGACAGTATGCACATGCTCAATCTCTTCTTCCTCTCCCTTAAATTTCAGTATCTGTCAAGTTTTGATCTCCCTGTTGCTGGTTGCCATTTCCAGAGGCCACTCCCAAGCTTGTGCTTCAGCTCATGAATGTTAGAGGCTTGACCATATCCCACGTCAAGAGTCATCTCCAGGCATGATATTTATTACTTAGCTTCTTCTCATTCATGTCTCGAGCTTTATGAAAATCTCCTTCTTCTCGCTAACAAAGAAAAACGATATGGTCTTGACCAGATGTATCGAAGCTTGAGGAATGACTTGGGGAGGCAAGGTAACTCATCTTCCCAATGTAGTTGTTGAAAATATATCTAAAATACGTCTTTCTTTCTTTTTCTTTTTTCTTTTCTTTTGCCTTGTTTTCCTGCGTGGATGAACTGTGAGGCTTGACAGTGGAGTTGATGGTCATGGTGTTTTCCTTATTAATTTAAGATTTAATGAAACTGCACCTACAACTTTTGTCCTTTATGTTTATATGCACGCTTGAGGTTAGCCAGCTGAGTAAATGGCTGATTAACCTTTCCCTACGCCAAGTTCATATTTAGTTTGTGTGATATTATTTTAAGGTTGGGAGGCTAACCAACCCATTAACTTTTACTCCTCATCTTGTTTGTCATTAGAGTTACAAGTGAGAAAGAACTACACATGCCATGACAATGATGGAGGTGGTGATGAGGAAGATGGTGGTGGTGGTGGTGGTGGTGGTTCTTCCTCCTGTCCCTGGCCAGGACAGACTAAGCAATTCTCTCAGCCCTTGTACTACAGCAGTAGCACCCTCCCTTCTCTGAAAAGGTTTGCAAGTTAAGCCAAGCTAAGCTACTTTTTCCCCTCCACTCCCAAGTTCCAACAGTGAGCCAATTTGCAACATAAAAGGACAAAACTCCCACCTCCTGCATTCTTCTTCTTCTTCTTCTTCTTCTTCCGCCCCTCCACTTTTTCTTTTCATTTCTTTTTTTTTTTAATTTGTGAAAAATTTTGCAGGACAAGGATGGAAACACAAACAAGCTTCAAAAGCCTGGCTGGTGCAGCCACTTCCCTACGATGCTTTGATCATTGCATGCCATCCTTGGGGATGGAGAAGAAAATCAAAGAGGAAAGGATCAAATGGCAGAAAGATGCTCCTAACTTGGCATTCGATCGCCCTCTCACCAAGCTCATTCCTCCTGCTGGAGCACCCAGAGTGGAAGAATCTATCCATTTTAAGGTAAACCACAAATCTAAAATAAAATTTTATTGATATAGTCGAGAGTTAAAACAAAATAAAATCTCAAATGTGGACCTGCATGTGCATATATATATATATATATGAAGATCGATTTTGTTCACCATCTTGTTGGGTGTTAAGCATGCATGACAGAGAGAGACTCGATCAGCTTGGGATTCCTCCTGCTGCATGCCCATTTTACAGTATCTCTACGCCATGATTATTCTTTCTGAGCTCGTCCTTGTTCTACGAATATTATTAAATGCCGTGCAGAAACTGCTTGAATTGCATTTATTGGTTGTATAATTCTACATCCAACAAGTTTCTGCGATTCAATAGGTAAAAGAACAAACAGGTACAAGCTACTATATACATGCAGTAGGATATATTGCCAGCACTTTAATGTTTGACAGATGACAAAAGCCTTTTCATTTCGTATCATTGTGTGTATATATATCGTATCTATACTCGAGGATTACCTGGAGGAGTTAAGAATGCCGTTTGACCTATGGTAATTAAACTGGTGGCAGAGCAACGTGGCGAATGAAAAAGGTGACGGATGGGGGTTGTATAAATGCCCACTGATCCACAGCAAGGCTTTGGAGAGCGAAGAGGCTGGCCGATGTTCGTTGTCCCTCTCATTGTCTTCCTACTCTACTCAAAGTAATGAGGCGAGCAAAGGAAGTTTGGGGTTTTGTTCTTCCGCCTCGGCAGGTAGAAACGTCAGTGACTGTTCCGGAGGCAGCCATAGAGTTAATTTGGATCTCTCCATGTCCATCTGCAGTTCGTGAGTTTCGTTCCGGCCAGCCATTTGTTTGTGGCTACTATGATAGTTAATTCGTTCGTCGAGTGAATGGATATGAAGCTTCTGAGTAATACTTTATGAAGCTCATAAGAGCTCTTGGGGACGCGACACAGTGTAACTGATGAGCAAGAGATGAGGCACTAAATTGCTCGTCTATTATTGTATAATAGCTACATATTTGAGGATTGTTTGTGCTTAATTAAATGTACCCTCTTTTTTTTGTGCATGTTGCTATCTTGTTGCTAACAATGGATGGTTAGCACCTAAATTATCAAGAAAAATGTCACATGTTCATCGTGCATGTGGGTTCCATCCTCAATTTGCATGGGGCATGAATATTAGTCAAGGCGGCATTAGAGAAGGAATGGTGGTGATGGCGCCTTTGATTCGACATTTATTAATCTTCCATCATTGGAGATTACCTAGGTGCCTTGAATCATTGATATGATGATTCATCATTGGAAGCTCCTAGGTGTAAAACTATGAACCCTTTTTGACTCTGCTATAAGTACTTTGATAAAATCCGTCAGAAGTACCAAATTCTTTGATTTGTCCTTCTCTCATAGGTTAAGGTTGCAATCAACTGCATTTGTAAAATCTAAAAGCAATGAAACATGATTAACACGGTGTTATTAACAACCAACAACCTTATATCTGTAACTGGACAGTTATATAGCAACAAAAAATGCGTCTGAGAAACTTGACAAATATGTAACGTTCTACCGAATGAACTATTTTTCTGTGCAGTTTCCTCCCTCAATGCACATTTAGTTCCAACTAAAATTACAATTACAAAATTAAATCCAAAAACGACTAATCAACCAAACCAACTTTAATTTAAAATTTGTAAAAATCAACCAATATTAATATTTTTATCTCAAGAACTTGGAGGGGGAAAAAAAGGAGCTCAAGTTGCGAGTAACGAATAGCAAACATTACCACCAGTACGATAGCCAACGTGACTGCATCTCACATGGATGTGTCGCATGCTTGATGCATCCCTGCCACCCTACTCTTTCCATCTTCTTGTGACACAAACTAGTGATCTGCTGCTGTTCTCTGCAAAAAGATGCATGCAGCCATGCACGCGTGCATTGCACTCAGCTGCAGACATGCTCTATCATATTTTTCACTTGATGCTGAACTGAAAGATGTCCAACAGGTTTGACGGATGATGATACATGAAAATGAGACAGATTTCCAACCCTTTCTGGATCACCACTCACTATTTTCAAAAGCTACCAACCTTTTAGACAGACCATATGTGATGGCTGTCCAAATCACCAGAGCTTGGCCAAAATGGTTTTAAGATACAGTCGAAATCATCAAAATATAATATCTCATGCAAAATGCATAATGGATTAGATGAAACATATGATGCATCCATTGGTCAAAAAGTCGGGAATGATAGAATGATTTCAAGTCTCATAGCCACTTAAGTGCTTCAAAAAGCAGCTGCTGGAAAGCAGAAAGGCACTTCTATGACGTTCAATTTTGTGGAATATATGAACCAAAAAGAGACGTTTAACAGCATGCATACTGTTTACAGAAACTAGGCTCAGTTGATTGAGACCAGCAATGGAAAAGCAAACTTCAAAAAAGTAAACACCAAACAAATAGTTTCGATATCAATACATGACATGAAGGCAAGCCGACAATGGAGGCCATGTTTTTAAACATGTAATGTGCAGCATTTCTTCGACAGTAAAATAAAGTAAATTCATCCTTGACATGTCATATCTTGAAAAGAATTATTTCAAAAACTCAGAACCTCAATGTTACATATTACTCACAACAGATGCCTAAGCCAGGATCTTGTGTTTCCTGCACAAAATATAAAAGTTGAATAGGGCAAACAAGAACCTTCCTGAAGTCACAAAAGTTCAAATCTTTTGCCCACGTGGAGGAATAAATCAATGATAAAATCTAAAATATTGATGGTTGATTGCAGTCTATGTGAGATGCGTGACCATGTCATTAAATCTGAAATATACTGGCAATTCACAGGATTTATCATCTTAAAATGCAATAAAGAAATAGAAAATTCTGAATTGAACTACAACATTGTTTAGTTAAATGTGTTTATCAGAAAGCAACCTGACTTCAACATGAAAGGCACTGAGAAAAAGTATCCTAAATTCAACATCAGCCTTGCTGTCATGCATTCATTTTCAAGAGTCAGCAGTGCCATCATTTTGGCCAAAAAATGCCAAAACTTGTCAGGACGCAGAACTAGTCATGAAATTGTTTTATTTTTTGCGAAAATAAAAATGCTCACATGTAGGATGAAAATTACCTGAAAATATTTTCAAATTGATACGAAAGAGATGTAAAGTTTCCCTTTGTAAAAGCTGATTTTGGTTTTCATCTACCGGGAGCTAGCAACAGGAAATTAATTAGGAAGATGACGAATAATATTAATTAGCATGGCTTGCAACGGTGACATTGTTGCTCTGTGCATTGGAGGAAAAGTACATCTGAAATATACGTCCTATACTTAAATGGTATCATTTGTGACCTTTCGCATCAGCAATGAGTGACTTGATGCAAAGCCGAGGTTTGATAGTGACAAATTGAAGTGGAAGAACAGAAACTCCAGCTACTAACAATCCTTGTGGAATCCCTGATATAGGCAGTAGCTCTACGAGCACAGCTACCTGTAACCAACACACAATGACATTTAATGATATCAAGGTAAAAAACAATAACTTAACAAGGTGCATTTCGAGGATAACAAAAAATTGAAGTCAAATTATTAAATTTAGGGCATTTGCAAAAGTGGATAACTATTAATTTCACATATTGGAGGGGAAATTATTTTATCAGACAAGGGTAGGCTATTCCTCAGGGATGGTCTATACATCCAGTTTCAAATTTTAAGATATGATTTTTATATACTGAATCTACTTAACTATAAACGTGCAGAGATATATAATTTAGAAGGCCACCTCGGGAGATTTGAGATCGACAATTGCATTTTTTGCAACAGCTTTGATTGCCTCTGCAACTGCTTTGAAACAAGCATCTCGATCCAACAAAGTTGATGCCTCTGTGTCTTTGTCAGTGCTCTTTTGAGACTTTATCTCATCGTCCATGCCTCTTCGGTTATATCCAACTGCAAACTAAAGGAATCACTAAATCAATATAAAATCATATTATATTGCAATTGGTGGCACATTCAACATGCTATTATGTAAGAATAGTAACCTGAGTGATATGTAAGTCTACCTAAATAGTAACATGATGTTTGATTATATAGAATTAGTAAACTGTCCAAAACATAGTTATGGATAACTGTACCATAGTCTAATTAAATTAAATAAATACAACGACATCAATCAACTCTTTATCCCACTAAATGAGGTTGGTTATATGTCTCCTACGTCATTAGGCTCGATCCCCTACTGTATCTTCATTTATATTTAATCTTATCCTAACAAAGTCTTCTTTAGTCTCGTACTTTCTTGATTAATGTGTATATTTGTTATGGTCTCACAATGCCTAACTGAGACATTAATAAAAATTTCTTCAATTTGTAAATCTAACCTATACTCTAAATGTCCCAGAACAGACAAGCTGTGAGTCTTAATTAATTTATATTGACTTCACAAATGTTATCCCACCATCAAACTCATTGAAAATCAAAGGCTATTCCACTAGCAATTTTCGAATTTTTAAATCATTAGAATTATACTATGTATAAGTTCAAGTTTACTCTCTTTACTCCTCACATCAAAATTTTCATACCATTATAAGCTCTTTCCTCCTGAATAGTAACATAAATGTCCTAGAGATGATCAAGATATAGATTTCATAGGGAGACATTAGCTAATACCCCAAATAAAAAGAATCCCGCCACAAAAATAAACTTGCTGCTTTGGTTGCATAAATATTCATTCCACAATGTTGAACTAACATGTTGGAGAAAAAAATGTAAGATTAATACTATCGCATTTAAACCATATATCTTGCACAAGTCTGCTGCTTATAACATCATAGCTAGACAATTATTCTGGTGGAGTCAATAACTTAATGTCTAAAAATCCTTGGATGGAAATATTGGCTGATCCAGATGGCAATCAGCTGAGGTAAAGTAGGATCAAATTTGTCTGATCCGAGAGTTCTCGAGGTTTCCAGCACAAGTGCTGAGCAAGAAAACATGTAGAGAAAAAATTTTGAAACCCATCCCATTTAGTAAGATCAGTAGAAATCAATGTTAGACAGATGGAATCAGACACATTAATGTGAATTCGACTAGCTCTCATTCAATTTGACACAAGAGAAGGGAGAGGTGAAGGGTGGAAAAGACAACAAGAAAGAGCATGAAAGAAAATAAGGTAAAAATATTATGTTAACGCAAGCAATTGAGCAGACTTTTTTCATTGCAAGGGTGAGACCATTCAAGAGTTACTACAGAATCCTTGTGTGCTTCTGGGAGGAGGAGATGCCGCATGCTTTGGGAGATAAAAGGCCACTCTAGGCATAACTACATCTAATTAGATTAAATTAGCTTATATTAATATGCTTTGTAGGTAGGTGGGAGTCAGGAATTATATTTGGACTGGGAAGTAGGTTAATCTAGTGATAAATGTTTAGTATAGTAATTTATATACAAAAATTATCTTCAAGTATTATTTTTTTTCAAATAGTAAGAAAATATTATATTATTTAATATTTAAGTGATAATTATCAACATACTGTTGATTATTAATATAATAATAAAATTTTAAATTAATGATTAAATATTATATTATTTATAATTAAATATAATATTATATTATTATAATTAGATCAAATTTAATTATATTGCTATCTTAAAAATGACAAAAAAAATTAAACATATTCTTGATAGAAATCTATTAATAGGAAATTAATACTGTATTAATAGGAAACTAATACTGTGGTAATAAGTAGCATTCACAATTCCATATATCAACTCATTTTTCATTAATTAAAACTTTAACAAACTATGCTATACAGTTAATGTAAATATTCTAATAATCAGTCTGCAAATATTATTAATTGTATGTACTGCATATTAACTACATAGTCATGCTAATATATGAAACAATCTTATTTTATAACTGTATTCATTTTCTTTATTTTTTCAATTTCAATATCACCCATCAGAAATCCAATACCTAAAATATCTAACCAACCAATATTGATACTGATCTCGTAAAACAATCGAAGCATGAACATAGATAAGTTTTTATTTATTTGACAATGTCACTTGAAACAAAATAATATAAATACTAAATGATTAAAAATAGAAAATTTGAGTGGGGCCAATTGACTCCCTCAGTACCTGATGGCTACTTCCGGGCTGTCAATATGTAAAATGTATTTAGATCCCTAGGAGCATTGTAAGTTAGTTGGACAATCACTTTATCACTAGGAGCAAAAAAATAGTTGATATGTCCAATTAACAAAAGGAAAAAAGAAAAATAGAACTGAGATCAAGTGTGTGAATCCATAAATTGAATCACCCAGAACTTTTGCATATGGTTGCTATGGGAAGCAGCATCTGCTTCAGTGTTGACCTGAATTCCATCAGATGAAACACCTCAGGAAGGAAATGGAGCTAAGGAAAGATGGATGGGTTCCACCCTTTCCTCTCATTTCCTTGTTAGAAAACAATACGAGAAAAACAGTGGCTGAGGAAATATTTCCCCAACTTTAGTCAAATCTGTTTCCTCCCAACTCTGGCAGAATATTATTCACACGCGAACACACATTAAATGTGGATAATTTCAGCCAAAAAATAAAGTTTTTTTCCTAAATCTATTTATTATTAATGCTATTTTATATTTTAATCAAATCAATTTTTTGGAAATTATTTTTTGACTCCCTGTTTCTTTCTGCCAAAGGGAACAATGAGAAAGTTTTCCCTACTTATTTTAGTCCCACAGAGGACCCTTAATTTAAGAAATCCCCCATTAATTATTTTTCCTGCATGGTTTCTTTGTCTAGCTATTTCCCTAATCGTAGGAAACATGGCCTTTAAGTGCACAATGATCATAATATTATGGAATACAGAATTGATATTTATGAACAAAATTCTGAACTGACAACAAAACACATAAGGGATTCATAAAACATACAAAGATGAAGAGAAATAAGGAAGAAAAGTAATTGTTTTTCTTATTGCTTCAACTAGAAATTACATCACTAAATAGAAGATACAAAATACAGAAATAGTAACGAATAAATGAAAGAAAACCTAAGAAATAGAAATTACTAAAATCAAAGATTATTTCCTGATTTTATGCAATCAGGATCTCAAAGATTATTTCTTGATTTTCAAAGATTATTTCCTGATTTTATGAAATCAGAATCTATTAATTTTCCAACACTCCTCAAGTTGGTGCATAATTCATAAATATTAATCATGCCCAACTTCAAAGTTAGCGCTTGCAAGTCCCTTCGTATTTGTTGGTTAGAAGGTACAAATGGTAAGCATATGGTTCCAGTTTCAAGTTTTTCTTTTATAAAATGTCGGTGAATCTCAATATGTTTTGTCCTATCATGTTGGACAGGATTATCAGCAATGCTTATTGCAGCCTTATTATCATTGTATAACTTCAATGGAAGTTCTATGGTCTTTTTGAGCTCCTCAAGTATTCTATATATCCACAACACCTCATAGATTCTCTGAGTCATTGCTCTAAACTTAGTTTTTGCACTACTTCTAGCTACACCATTTTGTTTCTTACTTCTCCATGTTACTAAGTTTCCTCATACAAAGGTGCAGTATCCTGAAGTGGATCTCCTGTCATTAACCGATCTGCCCAATCTGCACCAGTAAACACATCAACACTCATTTGATTAGTCTTTCTAAAAAATAGACCTTTTCAAGTAGTCTTCAAATATCTCAAAATTTCGTAGACAGTCTCAACGTATTCTTCAAATGGTGCGTGCATGGTCGGGTATGAGATAGGTAAATCAGTTTTTCAACTAACCTTTGGTATGTATCAATAGGAACACTTACACTTCCTTTTTCACGTGTTAGGATCCATGGGGATCTACGTGGGACTGCAACTACTCATTCCTATCTCCTCCAAGGGATCAAGGATATACTTCGTTGAGAGACAACAATACCTTTTCTAGAGCAAGTGACTTCCATACCAAGGAAGTACCATAATGCTCCAAAATCCTTGATCTCAAATTCAACTAATAGGCTTTTCTTTAGTCTTTCCATTTCAATCACTCATTACCTGTGAGAATAATATCATCGACATACACTATCAATACAGCAATCTTTCCTTCAGTGGAGAATTTTAAGAACAATATAGGATCTGTTTGTCCTTGAGTGTATCCTTGCTTCCTAATTACGTAAATTTCTCAAATCAAGGTCTCTCGAACACTGCTTGAGATGGTACAAAGACTTTCTTAATTTACACACCTTTGAGCCGAATCTCTCCTCAAAGTCCGATGGACTATCCATGTACACCTATTTTAAATCGCGAGGAAGACATTTTTAGCATCTAATTGCTACAAAGGACAGTCTAGATTAGCAACGACAGATAAAAGTACTCTAACTGTATTTAGTTTTGCAACAGGAGCAAATGTCTCAAAGTAATCAACACCATAGATTTGAATGAACCCTTTGGCCACCAATCTATCCTTGTATCTTTCCACTCTGAGTTATACTTCACCGTGAAAACTCACTTACATCCTACAGTGTTTTTCATAATGTAACAATCTTCCAAGTATTATTCTTCTCAAGAGCTCTCATCTCCTCAAGCATAGCTTCCTTCCACTTTGGAACTCGTAGGTTTGTACATTTTTAGGAATGTCTACATGGAGAACAAATGGTAATATGAGAAAAAGCATTTGAATATGACACAAACTTTGATATAGGGTGTTGGTACAAAATCTGCTACCTTTTTGAAAAGTCATTGGATGAACTACTTCCACTTGATACCAACTCCAAGTTAATATTCAACATTTTAATGGGAGGATCTACACAGAATGGTCACAAACTATGCGCCTGATTTTAGAAATTGAAGGTAAACTTGGATATGTTACATGAGAAGTGAAAACCCCAGATGAATTTTCAGATTTCCGGGCTTTAAATCTTGAGTCTCCATCAGTTGCTTTTGTCACTTCTCCTATAACATATCCAAGTTTACCTTTTCCTTCTAAAATCAGGTGCACAGTTTGTGACCATTCTGTATAGTTCTTCCCATTAATTAAGATGGTAAATATTAACTTGGAGTGAATTAGAGGATATCGTTGTTGAACCATTGAAAGATATCTGTGGGTTTAAATTTGAGTTACAGCTGTTTCTTCTCCCGAGACCATCGAATCTCTACTCATAATGTCATTAAGGTAGTCTTCCATGGATGTCCATGGATGTTGATTTGGCATGGAAAA
>JBBPFQ010000107.1:6785941-6798104 GCA_037974815.1 Kaempferia elegans | reverse complement strand
GAATGTATATGAAAAATTTAATTCACATTTAAAAAATTATTATTCTCAATATATTAGGTCAAATTAATATTTGAAGACATAGATATAATTAGGAAATATAGATAAACACGTAAGATCTATTTTTATATCAATCTGAGGTCATTTGATCCATCAGCTAATTTTGGACAAAATCAACTTATGAACTAAATGACCTTAAATTGACATGAAACTAGTTCCTATGTGTTCATTTACCTCCACTGATTGTCTCTATATCCTCAAGCATCAATTTAACATAATATATTGAGAGCAATGATTTTTTGAACACAATGTATTTAAAAAAAATCAATTCGTGTTAAAAAATCATTACTCTCATTATATTAGGCAAAATTGACATTTAGAACATAATTATAATAAGAGAACTAGATGAACCTATAGAATATAGTTCCAATGTCAATATGAGGTCGTTTGATCCATTAATTGATTTTACTCAAAATTGACAATATTCATGTCCTCAAACACATTCGTGTTTAAAAAATTATTGTTCTCAATATATTGTGTCAAATTGACATTTGTGGGCATGAATATAATCATAATAATTAGTCAATTAACACATATGAGCTAACTTCAATGCAATTCAAAGTTGTTTGGTCTATCAACCAATTTTGTTTAAATCGATTTTGATAAAAAAAAAAATTAAATCAGTCGACTGATTTGCTTAAAATGTTGATGACTCGATACAGAGCAAAATTGATTCGACTGATAAAAAAAATCTGTCGACTGATAGGGGCAAAAAGTCATTATGATAATTTTGAAACTATACTATACGATTTGGTAATTTCATAAACTTACCTAGTTCGATAAAAAGTGATTTATAAAAAATGATTAACTCAATTATCCTCATTGACTATCCCTGGAGGTGATCGGCCTGACCTCACGGAAGTTTCTTACCGACCACAGGGTAAATCAGAAGCACACGTGGCGGGCGGCTCAGAAATTCAGCATCTCTTAGTTGTGAGTTTCATTGGAAGGAAAAATCCCTGCAAATGCGTCGTAGCTAGGAATCGAACTGTAGGTGTCTGTGAGACAATTGAACGCTCTTACTGCTGCACCGTAGCCCGGGGCAAAAAAAAAAAAAAAGTGATTTATAAGCTCTTTAGGAAGGTGATTAAATAATTTTAGTCATTTTTGTTAATCTAAGTATTCACATTTTTATACATCCGACTAATCTGTAGAGCTAAGCGACCTCCCCCTATTCGCTCAGAAAGCGCGTGTGACCATTCAGCAAGCTGACCTCCACAATCAAAATTCCATTGTAAAGCATGTGCTTACCCCAGTTACCGTTGCATCGTAACATTAGTTTTTACTGATGGATGGAACTAAATGAGATGATGGTGCTAAAACCCAGGACCAAAAGAAAGGAGGAACCTTGCGAAGTGGAAGATCTCACAGATGTCACATCACTTCACTTGAATTGATTTGTTATCATATTTTTTTAAATAAACTGTTTGCTACACAGGATATCTCATAGCACTTATAGGCATGGCTAAATGCGCCAAATTAGGTAAATTGTATATTGTTTAAGTTTATTTAATAAAATATTCAAGCTAAGTCAAATCGTATGAATTAAGTCAATAAAAATGTTGTTCAAACTTAAGTTAATTTTTTTTATATAAGTTTAAGCTTGATTGAATTTGTCGGTTTAGATATTATTAAATTTTTATAATTTTTAATTAGTTAGTGAGTTTTATTTTGACGGTTCATTTATTTACTTATCATATTTATAAAATAAAAAAATTATTAACTCCGCTCATAATAAAAACGAAATACATATATATTTAAATTTATTTATTTGATTTAATAAATTATTTAAATTTATTTTTTAATTAATATTGTGTATTAAATAAACTCTTACAAATCAAATACTAAACTTATTCACAAATATTATCAATCGATCTAAATTAAAATACCAAATTTGTAATTTCTTAAAAACTGTTTGGATTTTTTATTTATAGTTTGGAGATTAAAATGTGTGTTGCAAGAAAAGAAAAACACTCATTCAAATCACTTTTTTAAACAAACAAAAAAACAAAAATCAACAAACGAACGTAACAATGTTATTATTACAATCTGTTTTTAACGAATAACAAATTCTTCGAGTTCTACCTCACAAACTGCTGCCGGATGAATGTACACATATAACACATCTACCTCACGATCCCACCACCACTACAAATAAATCAAGACTTTATTACTGTCCAATATTTCCCTTAAAAATGCATCCCAACACTAGCAGTGACCCTACGACGATGATCGAATTATAGAACAGGAAAAAGAAACATCAATCTCATTTAAATGAGGCCGTGGTATGCGTTGGAAGCTTGAACAGGCACTACCGGAGCAGCATACGGAACATCTCCATATGGATTAGCGAATGGATTGATGGCGGGCGGATGCTGAGGCTGCTGCACTCCCATCATCATCATTTGCTGCTGCAGTATGAAAGCCTGTTGTTGCTGTGCCATGGCTGCCATCTGCACAAAATTAGGTGCGGCCACGGCGTTTGAGGCATAGAATGGGTCGTGAGCCACCGGTTGCAGCATCGGGTGCGCCATCGGACCTGTCTCCCATGGATTGTAGCTCACATTTTGGTTCACTCTTCTATCTGCATCTTCGTATAAGCTGTCCAGTGTGAGCTTGTCCAACCCTCCAGCCTGTGGACAAGTTGAGAGAGAGATCAGAATAATTTGTGTAGGATTAATGTTTCAGCACTCCAGAGATACAAATTAGAACACAGCCACCAGGGTCGAAGCATAGTTCTAGTGAGATCATAAACATACAAATTTACATGCCAACTAATGAGATCATTGAGCATTTCCCGAGCAGTTTAATCTTAAGAAATCACAACCTTGAATGCAGATTAGGAAAGCCATACCAATGTGCTAGAAGCCACAGCAGTCTCGTTAGAGCTCGGAGCTGTAACAAGTGCCAATTCCCAACCAGTAGTCCCATTCTCTGGTAACAGGCTCCTAGAGGTGGTAGAGCTAGAAGCATTATCTGCAGTAATTTGCTCAACAAAATCAATTGCATGGATTTAAGTAATAAAATTTTTTTAAGTGACTAAACTTCTCTTTAGAAACATTTTGCTAGTGGTGGATAAGGAGTATACCAACTGGGACAATGGCAAGTGCCAAGGCATTCTTGCTATCTAGGTCCGACACCTCTGGAGCAGCATCACTTAATCCCTAATAAGAATGAGTAGAATCAAAGGTTTAAGGGAATGATAATCTAATAGAATGATTGCAATTTGAATCTGTTTATCCATACCAGTAAATCTGTCTCTTTGGACTTCGCAGGAACAGGGGCTTCCACTTCTTTAACTGTTTCTGGTGGCGGAGGGGGCACGGGAGGTGCTTCTTCTTCTTCAGGAGTCTTTTTGTATTCGATTGCTAATACCACGTTTGGAGTATCCTTTTCATCTTTTGCCTGAGTAAATGAATGTTTATTTCAGAAATAGACATTTGCAAATAATCAAGAAAGATAAAAGATTGTATGGTGCCACCACCCACAATTAACATAAGAAAATTTAGATGATTGGGGAAAAAATCAATAAACTTGACTGAAAAAAAAAAAACATCTAAACCCATATCATAACCAACCTGATCCTTGCGAACAGTTGAAGCTCGTGGAGCATCTCTAACATAGTCTTCCATGGCTGTTAGAAATGATGAAGGAGGCTGCATTATTGTTGGGAAAGCAAATCAGTGAATTTGGAAATATTAAATCCAAAAGAAGTTTTGGTCACAGTAACCAACAAGAGGGTAAGGATAGATAATGGAACAAGAACCTGTTCAATTTTTATGAACTTCTCTCCCCGACCGGCATCCATGCTTTTGCATACTTCATAAAATTCTGACAATCTTTCCGCCTGTAAATCATGAGGCATTTTAGAAAAACAAAATCGTACAAAGATTTTAGCCCGTAGTTCAAACAGGTAATACAGGTGATGAGAAATTTTAATCTTCAATTGGTACACCTTCCCATGAACTGGAACACTTATTTAGAAATCAGAGTCTTGCTTTGAGCTTCATTAAAAGGACAAATAGGAAGGCATTGAAGCTAGGCTAGCATTAAGTTGATATCAAACTCTATCATTTAGTATTCATTTTATGACTTGTTTGACCAACTGAGCTAAACCTCTCGTGGATTGAAAACCCATTTAGTTTGGACTGATCAATCCATGCTGTGGCACCCAAGTTAATCCCACAAGGTGAGTTGTGAATTAATAAAGAAACTTTATAAGCTTAGATGAATGAGATAAGCATTTTGAGAAATGGTCGAGCTTAACGAGTCAATAGATCAATTCTCTCATCTAAGTTGATCGTGCACAATAACTCTGAAAAAAGTTTGACACATCCAAAAAAAAACTCAATTATTAGGAAATCTGAACACAAATACATGACTGTCAATTGGCAATTGTAATTCTTTTCCAAAATTTAGAAACAAAAAGTAAAACAAAATCCATATAATATAATTAAAAAAAAAAAAGATTTTCATCCATGTCAGCAAGGTAGCTTGGAGGCCTCTAAGTTCAATGGGAATTAGGCTGTATATTTGATAGGGTGGGAAAGAAAGAAAGGGAGTAGAAGGGGAGAGGAGAGGAGGGAGGATAAAAAAAAGGCTGTGTATTCTGGGTAGAAGGTAAGAAGAAACCATCCATGTTTTCCTTTTATATGGGAAAAGGGAGAGGATAGATAATGGAAATGAGACTCCTTCAAACTAAGTGGTATTTTATACATCCGTTTTATTAATTTCCCTCCATCCTTCCTCATCCGGCGACTTTAGGAAGATGCCAAATTCACCAAAAATGGAGGGCATGGGATCCCGCCCAAATCTCCACTCCTTAACAAAATATAGTGGGTAAATGAAGGATTGGGCTTATTTCCCACCAAATACACAAGCACTTGAGGATGGACCACTGACTTAATGACATCAAATTTGCTTGAAACCAAGAGAATAGTCACCTCCAAAAGGAAACCATTATATTCTCAGTTTTACAATTGCGGATTTATTAGTTGTCATTCCTGATTTCTGTTTATATTAACATTATCCAATTTCCTATAGATCCAGTCAACATTTTTAAGTAATAATAAATCATATACCAAAGCTACAACTTAATGAAGCCATTTTACTTACCTGCTGACCTGCTCTTCTGTATATATCAAGTGCCCGAAGTGCATCAGGCCGTTGCATCTCAAAAAACTGCCAAAAAAAGAAAACAGTTAACGAGTGAAGCAAAATGAGTGCAATAAACTAGCTTGTGAGTTTCTAGTACCTTGTCAACCAGATTTACTATTCCATCACTAATAGAATTATAAATTTTAATACTCTCTGAAGCCACCTAGCAGTAACAAGTCGTAAACAAAGGAGACATGAGAACCATTTTGAAGTCTTCATTTACTGCAGAATAAACTGAAACCGTGCTCACCATAGATAGTGCAAGATGAATTATAATATTATGGCAGGCCGCTCCTTGTGGCTGCAAAAGATAACTAGGGCATTTAAATGAATTAAGAATATTATAGATAAATGCTGCAGCTTGCCAACATTACCTGGCAACCAAGTAGGCGATGTAATAGTTGTTGTAGTGACGGCAATTGCTTAAGCAACTCAGCAGTCTCTAGATCTTTGGTTCTCTGCAGAAATTGGACCATTTTACTCATTCTTACTTCGCCACTAGGTGTATATATCAGCACAAGATGACAGTTCACATCATTAAACTGGTAGTGCATATGTTGACAGTTTACCATACTGAGCTGAATCCATTTGATACATAAATGGAAAAAATGATAAGTCCACAAGCTTGTAGACACTGTGGTATTAGTTTCTCTTAATGAATCCTATTGATAAATGCAGTTTAGATTATCATCATAGATCAAACTCTTAGCGGGCAAAACCTAAAGAAATTCACACTTATGCAACTAATTCACCTTCTATATGACAGAAACTCCAAAAGATTTTGATAAAATCACAGCACATCGGTTCAAAGTGTAACTGCCATCCTGTGATGTTAGTGTGCAAAAAAGACACAGTTATTTAGATTTTAAGACATTAAAAGACGTTAAAGACACTTCACAAACTAGTAAAGTGTATTCCAAATTCAATTTCACAAGTTCAAGCATTCACTATGTTTGTAAGATGCATTGTTCTAAATAACTTATGTTGATGCAGGTTAGGACAATATGGAAACTTTTGGCTGATAGATTCACCATAAATCTGAGCCAGACTCCTTGTAGGATTTGAAATACCATTTTGTCAAATAACAGATGAACTGAATTAACTTTTTAGGAATAACAAAAGCTCTCCTTTGAAAATGTATCAGTTGTAAGGGTGTATTATTCTTCGCTCTAGTAAAATGAAAACATCAAATACAAGTTAAAAAACAGTCAAAAGGTAATTTATTTCCTAATTTGCACAATTAGCATAGGAAGCTTCTACAATTATATCAATGAAGTAGAAAAACAATATTGAACAACAAAAAAGAGTCGGAATATTTTTTACCGGAGGATCTGATTCCACGTCATACTTGAGAACACGGAAACACTCTAGCCTGTCCTCTAAATATAGAGCATAAGTACGCACCCATGCAGAATAATCCCAAGCTGAAAAGCAGTCCAATAAGAAATAGATGTCAAACAAGAAAATAGCCTCTCATCTAACACATTACTAGCAACATAAAATCATTATCACCATATGCACTGGAATCATCTTTAAAGTAGGATAAATTCAACATATGACTTCTACTTCTCCCATAATTGATGAGCTCTTCACGGAATGTGGGGTCCACTTCCCTCAATGCACGATGGATGACAACCAAGGTTTTCAATGCCACCTATAGCAAAACAACATCAAATGACTGGCACTACAAGCTTTTTTAATCAAGTTGCATGAGCATCGAAATAAGGATGAACAAAAAACAGCACATATAAGATATGAAATATAAAGTATAAATTTATGCCAAATATCCATACATATCAATTTCACATTTCAACTAAAAGATTTTTTTTTAAAAAAAAAAGAAAAACAAAACAAAGAGTACCAAAATATATAAGACATAAATGGCCAGCTCTTTGATCATGTTTTGTTTTCTAGTTGTTTTTACTTTTGTCTTGACAAATAGATCTCTTCTTCAGTATGCATTGTTTTCTCTATAGCCTTCAGCACTCTTCTCAATATTTTCTTGGCACCATTATCTCTGTAGATATGTCTTAACATTTGGCATATCAAAAAACAGTGAAAACAGTGTTATGTATGTATCCGCCACATCTGTTTGTTGAAATAGGAAACATTCTTAAACTCCCTGAAGAGATACAGACATCAAAAAATTGGATAACAAGGATGCTTAGCATCACCATAACAACACGAGATAACTCTTTTGTTTAACTAAATGAAATATAAACCAGATTATTGATGTGTAGAAATAATGCTCGAGTATATACCGCCCAATTGTGTGTCTTGGCAAGACGCCTTGCAAGAGCATGAATGCAATAAGCTACGTCTGCCCGGGGTCTGGAAGCTGAAATAGCATAAAATATTGCTGCAAGAATAGTAAATAACCAATTAAACAATAACATCACATGGAAAAATAGTCAATGGCATCTAATAAAACATTGATAAATTAGTTAATAGAATATTGAACAAATAAAACCTTCCGATCTAAGTGTCAAATGCAGTCAACTTGATACATAACCTACTTGGAAGAAAGCAGGAAGGCTTTTGAACTAGCTCACCAAATATATAAAAATAGCTAGATTAAAAGATGGGCATTTCAGACAAACAAATATGCAGAAGCTAGTGAATAAAACATTGAACTACATCAATGGACAGATATGAAGTTCCGAAGGGTATATTTTTCAGAAGAAACTAAAGAGCAAATCATTTTATTGGCTCGAAAAGTGATGCTCAAAATGCTTGTCTAATTTACAAATTTAAATAAAACAATGAAATAAGCACAAAACGTTGTTTCTGGCCTCCATTAGAATAAGCATCACAAAAGAGAGTAAATCATGTTGTGCCCACCTCGTATGTGCTTCTCTTTCGAAGGACGCTCTACATGGTTTGTGGCCCTCACTATGGCAATATCCAATTCCTGATTCGACAGAAACAATCCATGTAGAAAAGATAAAGAAGATAGAGAAAGCCAAAAACCGCAGAATTGTCTAACTAGAGACAATAACGATCACTTGAAGTTCTAACCTTGTAATCACTGTTCACTTTAGCCAAGCTGACCGTGGTCGTATCTTTGATGGCACCCAAGTACTTCCTCAAGCTCGGCTGCGTTCCTCCAGCCATTTCCTCTCCTAACCCAAGATCCTGGCCAACGCTATTGTTAGCACCACTATCAATTGGCAGCAAATAACAAAATCTTTATATAAAAAGACATCAAACATCCACAAAGGCATAAATCACGTCTCGATCTGCTTGTCTATTAATAGAACAAATAAAAGTAGCGCCAATAACAATTTTCGTACGGGAAAAACGTTCGACTAAAAAATGAATCCTATAAACGGGAAAATTAGCCTAGAATTGAACACTCCGCTATCATTCAGAAGTCTAAACGATCAGAATACAACAACAACAACAACAACAAGATTTGGGAGCCACCAAAAATGAATCTTGTCCTCTTCGAAAATGAATCGATGATCCAAAATCTCAAATTTCAAAATAGCCACCAAAAATCCTCCAATTCAACTAAAAACCCAAAAAAGTAAGCATCGAGGGTAATCGCATCAAGAATTCGGCAGCGACAACATCACAAAACGATGAACTGAGATTTTCAAGTAAAAACAAAAACAACAAAAAAGAGAGAGATCTTTGTTTTTACACAAAGAAAAGCGATACGACTCACGCGAACTCGAATTTCCAGCAATCGACCGCGAAAACAGGCCAGACAAAGGACCAAAACTTGCAAGAACTCACCTTAATTAGGAAAAATCTCAGGAGGCAGAGAAAAGGGGGTTCAATCGTCGAAGGATATTGGTTGCGGTCTACTTTTCTAAGCTATGCGATGGGATGCAGCCTGGGAGTCGCTTTCAGCGACCGAACTCCTCTGACCTCTCCTCCACCGCCAGCCCACAGCGCACACAAAAGCCAGTAACTAGAAAAGGACTGGAAGGATCATAATGCTTAAAATAATGGCAGCGAGGGTGGCTGTCGGACCGTCGGTGCCGCTGGAGCAGGATAAGACGGCGACGCACCGGATCGGGTTGGCCTCTCGTCGATTCATGCGCCATTTAAAAATTCAATAAGGGGAAAAATTAATCATTTTACCCACCTATCAACAGCTATAATTGAATAATAAAAAGACCGAATTATTATATATTGAATATTATTATATAAAGTATTCTTTTTTAAACCGCGAATAGATTATTTAAATTTAATTAAAATTATTTAAACTTAATTAAGCTAATATACCTTATAATAATTTTCAGTATAATTATATAATATGAAGTAATTTGACATAAACTATCCATCTAAGTATATAACAATATTAATAGTTTTTTTAAATGAAAATATATAGAATCTCTTTTTAATATTTTTTAAATGGGATAAATATTCATATCCAATAAGTAAATTAGAGAATATATATATATATAGTTTTATTATCCTGCACATATATCTATCGTAGATGACCCTCACAAGTAAATAGTCCTCGGCGCCCAGAGCTGATCCGAGTGATCGAAACTGTGAGAGTAATCTACGCGGATGTACACACTGGGTGTACAGGTTGAAAATGTTATATATATATATATAATTTTAATTAATTCTGTAAATACCTTGAGTTTCTTGCATAAAACATCTGGACGTATAGTAGAGTTGACTGCTGAGGCTGGTGCCAGCTGGAACATGTTTGGTGATGGGTATCAAAATTATTAAAATAGAATGTAGGATTAATTAATTATTTGATAGGTATGTCAATAGAGGGCTCGAGCCATCTTAAATAAATAAAAAAACAAAACTCTAATTGTTGACTCGATCCAAATCAATGTTGACCAAACTTATCTTAGATTTATCCAAATCAACTGAAAAATGTGATTTATTAGAATCATCAAAACAGCGTCTCTATTGTTATTTATTATCAAAATAATTTTTCATCTGGTCTAATAGCTATGAATTGATATTATTTTGACAATAAATAAAGAGGATCTTTTTTAACGATTCAATATAAAATGCACTCTTTTGATTTTTATCTAATATTTTAATGAACTATATTTCTTAACAACTATGATGGTATAATTGTTTGTAGAAAAAAATCCCATACATTTCTATTTAAAAAAAAAAAGATCATACAAAATATCACTTTTTTTAACAAAAAAAAAAGTCCCAATCAAAACCCCAACAAAAAATATCTCATGTTTACAAAAACATTCTTAAATTTCCATAAATAATTAGTTTGGAATAAAATCATTCAGTATGTGTTCACAAATATGGAGATATGTGAAACAGCGAGGGATTTGAGGATTTTTGTTGGAAGATGAAGAATATTCTAGTCATTATTTGTTTCTATATATCTCAGTATCCCCTTCTTTATCTAAAATTTAAAATTTAATGTAAAAAATACTTTATTAAATTTAAAAATCCACTTTTCATTATATAATATATCAAATTTTTATAATTTATCATTTTTTCCCTCTCTCCTCTATATTTTTTATTAATATCTTTGAAATAAATTAGAGAAAATAATATTTTAATATTTAGGGAAGGGATAAGATAGTGAATGTAAATTTTTTGTTATGTAAAATATAAAATTCAGGATAAAATATTTATTTACGGAATGATGTAGATACTCGAATAGCTCTCTTTCCAAATCTAAAATTTGTTTGGCATGATTTCATCTCATCTCTATGGAGTTTTGAATGCAAAGAGAAAGATGAGTGGATACATCATCTCCAAAATAAATTACACATAAATATTTTTTAAATGAATATAAATTCAATATTAAAATTATTTAATTGATGTGTGAAACTAAATAGGTATACATGTCAGTGTAAATATGTGAATTGAAAAGTGATGAAAAAAAAAGGAAAGAACTTCATTATGAATGTGAATTTAGTGTTATATTGGGAGTTTAAAGATATATTGGTTGATTGATATTGATTCATATGTATTGATAATGTGAACAAATATATAGAGAGGTGTTCTCTCTCACGTGGATATGTAGGGGAGGGAGGATCCCCTGGTCCACAAATAAGATTCCTTCCTAATCCCTCTTGATTTCACTGTTGGATTAGATCAGGAGGGGCATGTCTCACGTCTGATCCAACGGTGTGGTTCAGAAGGGACAAAGAAGGGGTTATATTTTATGTATCAGATGGCCTGCCTTGGCATAGGAGATGCAAATTCAAGGTCCGAATTATACTAAATCAAGTTGACTCATGCACGAGCGCGACATGCACACGTCAAATGCTGAACTAATCGGGATAAAAATTTGCCAAAGTAAATGAACTAATATTTTGTCATTGGTTCGAGCTCCTATATAAGGAGGTTGCGATTAGAGGAAAAAGAAATACACAAAAAAAGAAAATTTAAAGCTCTCCACCTACGCTCCCCCTCACTCTCCTTTGTCGTTCATCTCTTGTTCAGTGGTGTACCCGTGATAACAGTGGAATACCTCTCAGTTCACTGTAACCACCAGTGCTTGTTGTATATTACGGTTAACAATTATATCCTAGGAAATAGACGACTCGAGAAAACCTCAAAGCACAGTCACATGTGGGGTGGATCTGTTTCAATAAAATTGCGTTCATCGTAGGCATTAGAATCATCAATCGCTCTACACTCAGCCACTCTATAGCCTGCACTCAGCAGTCTACATTCAGCACTTGGCAGAAATCCATCTCCACTGACCGTCTGAGATTATCTACTTAGGTCATCTCAATAAATAAATTCAATTTAATTTAATGTGATTTTAATTCAATTATTTTTTTTAAAAAAAAATCTGGGATAGATTGTCCAATAGTAAGGTAGTGTTTGGTAGGGGTGATAGAATTATATTGGGTTGAGTATGATGGGATTAGAGGTAGGATTATTAATCACTCCTTGCACCTTGGTATTATGAATCCTACACATAATCTACCTTTATCCCATCCATAATCACCCATACCAAACGATGTCCAAACACTTTTAA
>JBBPFQ010000107.1:6656022-6666917 GCA_037974815.1 Kaempferia elegans | reverse complement strand
GAGGTCTAAGAGTTAACTCTTTACCAGTAATCGGGTGTCTATCTACTCTCAGTACTATTTAATAGTCCAAGGTTAATAGTTATTCATGATTTTTCTCTTTCATATTGATACCGATCATGGACTAATCAGAGACGTTAAGGACAAGCGAATAGCCTTTAACCTCGGACTAATTATTTAGAAAAATCAGGTGAGCCTTTTGAAAACATTAATTTAAAAAAATAAAATGAGGAGGTGAGTCCACAGAAAAATGAGCTGAAACACAGCGACACCGTTCAAACTGGAGATTGGAAATCTTGTGGGAACGGCTGAATGCGGCGCCCTCGGGTAGTCGGGTTGCCAGTTTCGCTCAGAAAACTTCCTGCGTTGACAAATCTATGAACTGGACGTTGTGCTCCGCATTTAGTCGCCACGATGTCGACATGGTTGTGGCACCGAGCGCAATGGCTCCGGTGCTCCTCGCCGGAATCCAAGGACACGCAGACAATAATCCTTAGGCCATCACTCTCCAGTATAACTGAATACGAATATCGGATCCCGCCGACAACCTTTTTTTACTGGGTGACAATTTTATTTTATTCCCAGACGATGACAACATGTTCCTCACCTCCTCCTCTCCTTCTCCAATTCTTCATATATCAATCAAATTTTCCTCGATAAAGTATTTGGGTTGAGTGCCTTTATAGATCGCCGATGTTTTTCTTCGAGGTATGGATATCGACTGAAATGGTTATCGGTTTGTTGGGGAAAATTGATGAGCTAATTAGGGGGTTTTCTATCTTCATAGGATTTCGATTTTTTGTTCCACTTTATGCGATTCCGCCAGAGTTTTTTTTTTTTTGGATAAATATTGTTGATTCTATTTAAATTACCGTCTTGATCAGTGATTCGATGATTATGAAAGGCTCACGGATGCAAATACGGATCAAGGGGACCATATCTGTTCGACGATTCGACTCAGCTGATCAGTCAATCTTTCCAGTGCCCGTCAGTCTTCCCAATGAAAGTCGATCCGTCGGGGCTGATCCATCTCTTCCTGGTCGAGCCGAGCTGACCTGATAATTTTCCTGCTCGAGACAAGCCAACCCACCAGGGATTCTTCACGGCGACGACGCCGTTGGGGATCGCGGTGGGGGCGGGCGTGGCGTCGTCGTACGACGCGAGCAGTCCGGCGGCGCTGGTAGTGGAGGGTCTGTTGGACTCGATTCCAGCGGGGATTCTGATCTACATGGCCTTGGTGGATCTGATCGCCGCCGATTTCATGAGCCAGACGGCGAGGTGAAACGCGCGATATCAGGTAACGACGATCGTACCTCGCGCTCTTCGTCGGCGCCGCGGCCATGTCGGCCATCGCAATCTGGGCTTGACAAGTGTCGAGAAAACGGTGTTTCCACGTGCACGCGTGTCCATTCGGCTTTAGTTTTCCAGTATTCAGATTCAACCTTGTAAATTCTTATTTAATTTGGATACTATTAAAATTTTATTGAGTTTATAAAAATCTAAATTGAATACATCTAAATTTTTAAAATCAATAAAAATTATTAAAAGTAATTAAAAATATAAAATTGAATACAAAGCAAATGAAATAACATTACAAAATTTAAAAGCTTTGATATATAAAAGAATTTACATAACAAACTCAGGCAAGTAATAACAAAATTTAAGCGAATGAAATTTGCACAAACATGGAGAAAAAAAGGGAAAATGAATTCCCCAAAGATCAACAAATCCTTCAATCTTTTTGAAGCTGTAGAAGTCTCCGTCTTTGCCTAGATGCTCCATTTCCCAATCTTGATGCGGAACTTTACTTTGCAGTCTCCGCCCGTAGACACCGCCGCCGCAGTCGCCTTCCCCCTTGAAACGGCGGCGTTGATCCCCTCGCACAGCACTTTGATTCCAATCTTCTTGGTTTTCAGATTCCCCATCTTGACCCCGGCTTTGGTGCGCATCTCCACGGCCACCATTAAACTAGTGCTCTTCCTCAGATCGGCGGCCTCCGCCGCCTCCAGCTGCTGCCTGCCGCTCGCTGCGGTTGCGGAGAGTATCTTCGTGCTCCGCGCCTCCTGGACGAACCCTTCGAACGAGCCGTCGCCTACGTCGACGCCGCTGCCGGAGGCAGCTACTACGGAGAAGGAGATGGGGTCGTAGAGGAAGACGAGCTTCTTGTTGGGGTTGCGGAAGGTGGCATTGATGTCGATCCGGGAGGCGATCAGCTGTCCTGAAGAGGAGACGTTGAGGGCGGCGACGCGAAGGGAGGCGATGGAGAAGGCGGGGCGGTGGGGGCGGTAGACTGCGTAGACTATGCCGACGACGGTGGCGGCGAGGAGGATGAGGAGAGCGAGTAGAGTGACGGAGCAGAGGCAGCAGGATCGGCAGAGGCCTCGGCGGGAGGCGGAGGAGGTGGATTTGCCGGCGGCTTCGATTTGGGATTTTGTGGGTGGGAGGGAGGTAGATCGGGGCGGCGGTGGGCGGGGGTTGGGTTTGGACCATGAGTTGACAGCTCGATCCGCCATTGCTCCTCCTTCAACTTCCTGGAGATTATTCGGAGAGGAGCTACCTATTTATTTGTGTGCACGGTGCGCTCGCGCGCGAAAACGAGCGAGTGAGGATGAAGGTGATGACAACAACTGGTCAACTGATTGATGGAAAGATCGCGCCTACTCGGCAACCACGGGCAACGGTTTAAATTACGCCAAGAAATTGAGGAAAATATTGAATGAAGTATTTTAATATTTTAAATAATTATAAAATTTTCTAAATGATTGATTGTTTATTAATCTAATGGAGTACAAGTAAGATGGAAAGAAAAAAGCTGCCGAAAACGATTACCTACGTGATCCAACAACCGAGTCCCAATCATAGTCCATTTGATTTCTTACACTCTAAGTGAACACCTCAAGTTTCATGTTACTCGAGTGGGATGTTGCAACTGATCAATTAGGCCACTCTTTTTTTTCGATTGCATCCTTCAATTATTATTATTATTTTTAAATCTCCAGTTAATCCATACACCAACCAATTTGTTCAAATTGATTGCCACCGAAAAGGTTTAAAGGCTTTCCATTACGATACAACTCCGTTCAACAGTACAACAAGATGACTAAGATCTAGGAGGAAGAACAAATCTAAGTGCACTACGTATGCTTGTTTCCTCTTCTAAGAATATTATTGCTCATGAAACAAGAACACGCTGTGAAAATTGGGCAAAGCCGAAAGGAAACCCGTGTTAAATTGTTGTCTAACCACTATGCTGTTACAATTCCTAACAGCTTTATTTCCTGATGCTATGCCATTAAGCAGCAGTAATCTTCTTTCCTTCTATGAAGAAAACTGCAGTTTCAGGCACCTGCCAATGGCGAAAAAAGGTATTAATGTTTGAAGTTTGGAAGAGAAAAAGTAAGAGTAGAGACAGATGTGATGATATGGAATTGAATGCAGTTTGATTTTGCTAGGGAACAGTTATACTTCACATGAATTGATACATGCCTGAGTTAGAAGCCAAGATAGGACTGTAACTTAAGCAACCGCCAGAGCAAAAAGTGTTATTAAGAACTGGATTATATGAATATATGAAACCAAGCTTAACTTGAAACATTAAGAAAATTCATATAAAAAAATAATATATCCAAGGACATTGATATTCGCATGTGGTAAAAATTGAAAACTCTCTGTGGACTGTGGAGTCAACAATGGAAAAGTACTTGACAAGAAATATTACATTTGGCCAAGTTTCTGTAATGAACTCGATGATATCATATGCAATGCCCCGTTGCACATCAATCTGTTGTTTCTCAGTTGGACCCTGAATCGGTAAATAGGCATAAGTATTAGAAAAAGCAAAATTAATTCCCATATCAAGAGGGAAAAAAATGCCAGCTCTCCTTGACAACAGAAGCTCCTGTAGCAGATTTTTTACCTAGCTTCTTCGATGCATCACTTAGTTTTATACCCAAAAGAAATGAATTAAATAATCAATTATATTAGCAAATGAGAATCATTTATGTTCAGATTTTACATGTCTCAGATGAAGGTGGAAATTGAAGTTCTTTACTATAACTCACCAAATAGGTCTAGACCCTTCACAACAGTGACACATTTTCGTTTATTGCGAACAACCTTTACAATGACAATTTCTTGTTTCTCCTAAATGGAAGAAGCTAATCAACATCTTATTGCATGAGATGTCAAGAGTAGAGTTTAAAGAAAATAAAGACAGAAAGAAAACATCTACTTCCAGCAAAATTTATAAAATGCTTTAAAGATATCTAGAATAACCTTTATCATGTCCACTAATGACCACGATATTTATGAAGGTCTAATCATGCTTACTTGAATAAAAGGATCAACATTAATATTTATGAAAACTATTTTCATCAATTTTCCTTTTGATTTGCAGCTTCATGTCACTAAAATTCAGAAAATTAGACGATTAGTTAAATATTTAGATTGATCCACAATAACAGCAAACCCTTAAGGTCATCCACTAACTTTATTTGCCAAAAGATATTGGACAAAAAAATTTGATATCAAAGTGAAGCACAATCCATCCTAAAATGTTAATCACTTAGGAGGACATCTCGATAGATGCACATCATGGACCTAATACTGCAGTCATGGGCATGGAGTACTCTAGTTCAAGATTCACAATTATGATTATGAGAAACTTTGCATCAATAATATGGCGAAAACACAAGTGGGATTGCTTTAAACTAATCTCAAATACATAAAACATGTTCATTGTATATATAGCTTATCATTGGGCAAGAGTCACCCCTCAAGCCAACATAGTTCACTAGACGACATTATGCAGGCAATCTTCAAAGAAGTTAACTTTACAACTATTTGATGGATCACAACTTAAATTTGCTAGACCAATCCGATAAGCTTTTTGGTTGAAACCAATCAAAGATTCTGAAAGATAAACACAACCAATTCTAACCCTAGTAGATCTTGCATACAGAACCATATTCAGTAGTAGAAGAAAATTCTTTGGTCGAGACTCAAGAAACAAAAACATTGCATCTCAGTGCATATATTAGGGCAAACCAGATTGTAAATAGCTCACCTTCTTCTTTATCTTACCACCAGGTTAACGCAACACTTCTTCTTGCTTAGGCGTTGGAGCACAGCCTGTATAGGAAAACGTTCAAGTTCAAAATATGTGGAAATAAGGCTCGTACAATGATTGTGATACTTAATAGCTAAAATCCAGTAATTGGAAGCAGAATTCAGGTGGTACTAAAAGAAATAGACGTATCGCACTTAAACGAAATAGATATAAAATAAAATCAAAATGGTATCAACATCCTCTATTTAACCCTGGCCTAGAAACAAACCCATTCCGTATCAGACCTTTTGATTCTTTTTGTAATGTTCATTATAAATAAAAGGCCATAGTCAATTTTCAAAAAAAAAAAAAAAAGAACCAGAATAACTAGTGTCCATTTTCAACGAAACGAAGAACGGAGCAAGAAGAAGCATTTTTGAAGACTGAAGTACTTGAAGGAACCGCACTCACATCGCTCCTTCCAGCTTCAGAAGAAGCCGACATCGCCACCGACTGCGGCTGCTGAGCGGCCTTGTCAGTATCCGACTCCTCTAAGAACCACATTTTAGGATTAGTGAAGGATTGGAAGGTAGAAAGGTGTAAATGGTTAAGGAGGATACATTTGAGGAGATCGGGGTATAGGTTTGGGACGTGAACGCGGAGCCAGGGCTTGCACTTCTCAAATCAGGACCGTACTCGCAGTACTCGGAGGGCAGGTAGCAGACACCGCACGAAATGGCGCGCACCGGCTGCCGCTGGTCCGCCATCGTCGTCAACGGCAAGGTGAATGTTTGCGGAAGAGGGAGAAAATATTATATTAGGGCCGGTAATGGACCCAGTAGAGTCCGATTAAATTAAATTTAACCTCTGAATCCGGTCCGGCCCAAATATTTCCTCTTCCACTTCCCCTTCCCCTTCCCCTTCCCCTTCCTTCGTCTCATTTGAGGAATTTTATTGAACAGATTGCCGCATCTTGTGAAATGGGGATTTGCAGAGGGCGGAAGCGGCCTCCTCTATTGTTACTCCTCGTCCTCTTCCTCTCCCTGCCTCTCTTTCTTTCGGGTACCAATTTTAACTCACCCTCCTTCAATCTCTCGTTTTCTGAGACTTGTTATTATGGTGTTTGGTTTGTAGTGTCAAGGCTTTATCAGAATCCCCCAATCCAAGTAGAGTTAGAGAGAAGTCGCCCTAAGAAATCAGATCACCTTATCCTCGGACCAGCAGCCGGACAAGGGTTGCCTAACCGCCTTCAATGTCAAGGTATACTGCTTTTCCTCTCTTCAGGCAAACTTTTTAAGGTTTTCATCGGCCACGGTGGCTGTGCTAGATGTAGTTTAATATCGTCCTGTTGTGCTAATTTTTTTTTTTAATTTTCTCCATTTGTGTATGATTGCTTCAAAGACAATGCCGGACAATTATTTTTATTGATGATATACATGGGAGTGTAACCTTTGAAATTGGGGTTAACTCTAAAGCAGTTCTCCTAATTGTTGATAATCCGTGATTATTCGTTTCAGTGACGAGTGTTCTTTCCCTTGGTAACGCAAACTTGAGTTAGCCCACTGTTTGTGTACGGATTTGATTTTTTTCCCTTTTTATTTCTTTGTTTTTCCCTTAAAGAGAAATATTCTAAACTTATTAAGAAGCGAGATCCATGTTGCTATGCTTCTTAAATCTTAACCAGATACTGTATATCATTGTTACATCAGCTGCTTCTATATGACTGTATCATTTTTAGATTATAGCATTGTACAGATTGTAAATAGTTGGTTCTTTGTTTTGATGGTTTGTTCTGATGGTTTTGACATGAATTCTGAATCTTGAGCCTCGAAATTGTAATTTTCTTGCATTGTTGTCCTATTTTCATACACTTCTACACGTTTTTTCTCCTTTCACATTGAATAAAATTGCCATGTATGTGCCACTAGCTGACATGTGGATACTTCTGATTGCTTGTGCTTTGTGATTTTGCAACTAGAAAAGATACAATCAATTATGCCACATTTGAATCTTTGTTCATCATGTGTCTCTTTCACAGGTCTGAAAGCTATCAATAAGCTTCATTCTTTAAAATCAAGTCAAGACATTCAGATTGGGGATAGGGTTTCTTTTGTAATCGTTTACACAGTGTACAACAATTCTTATGGATCAGACTCTGCAAGGATGGATGACAAATTATCCAATAGTGCGACTATTGGGAGCAATTTCTACAATAAATTTGAAAGATCTATGGCCATTCTTAATGTGTTCATTGACTTCATACAGGTAATTTACATCTGTAGAACACAAGTTTACCACCCTTATCCAACTATTTGTAGTTTTGTATGGCACCATGTCATTTATTTTCGTAACATCATCTTCTGTTACTTTAACTCAGGTTTTTTGCACCCAAGGACAAGTTTGTAAAGGAAGCTTTTATTAATGAAATTCTTTAAGGTTAAGCATGTAATACCACTGTTGAAATATCTTACTATCTGGTTTTGTTTGTCATATGGGGCATAAATGATTTAGATTTTGATATTATATGGTTTCCTAATGTTCATTATCGGAATTCAATCATTAAAGTTCTTTTCTGTCCATAGTTGATGTGCTCTACTATTTTTTAGAAGTACTACATTCCAGAAACAAAAAAGTTGGAACTTATCCAAGCTGATATCTTTATTGTTTCTTCAATTTTACATTCATTTAGTTGCTCTAAAAGGCGGTTTGTATGTTTGGTGTTTTGTTAACTTGTTTTTCTTATACATAGAAATATGCAGGTGTCAATGCCGAATAGCAATGTGATTCTACTGACTGATCCTTCTTCCAAATTCACGGTGAGAAGAAGTCAAGCAACAACACTAGCAATTCCTGGAGATTATTCACGAGGGAATTTGATGCTTCAGAGAATCAAATCATACATTGTAAGATCCACCATCAATCACTATTTGCATTTCTTGATTTTCATCTTTTCTGGTTCACTATTTTCAAGGAGGAATGTGTTCGTCTACTATTCTTTCTTGAGCTTAAATGCTTGTTCATTTAGTTTGGCAGATCGAAAAGATTGTGATGTTTGGTTACTCTGAAACTTTTTTTTTTTGGAGGATAGCTGTATCAAAATCTATGTTTTTTGGAAAGGACTCTTCTAAGCAGATTGTTTTACATTACCAACCATTCTTCTTGTCTAAGAATTACTTTGTAGCCTATAATGATTATTTATCTTTCACATTACCTATTGTTCTTTGGTGGCTATTTTCCCCTTAGGCTTTTTTATATTTATAAACTCACAATTTTTGATGATTTTTCATAATTACTACTAAAATTTTGTCATTTAGGTAGATGGATGTCTGGAGTCTGGAGAGGCTTTTGTAGGCAGTTGGGAGCTGACCAATTTTTGTACTACTGCTTGTGTCAGTTTGGCAACATGTGTAGTTACTTTCTTGTTTTCTCCTTTTGAAGATTGAGGTGCTAAAGTAGATCTCATTACCAATAGTGATGTTCTAATGTTAAGGAGAGTATATGCGCATGTTTTTAAGTCACAGCTCTAGTATATGTCAGTAAAAAATTGAAGGTGGAACATCAGATTTTAGAATGGATAATTTTCCCAATTTACATCAATATACTATTTACGCGATTAACAAATTACAACCATACATTGAGAATAAAGATTCCATTACAAGGCAGTGAATCAAAAAGTTTTTATTACAATCTTTTGA
Organism: Kaempferia elegans; assembly: GCA_037974815.1. Taxonomy (NCBI): domain Eukaryota; kingdom Viridiplantae; phylum Streptophyta; class Magnoliopsida; order Zingiberales; family Zingiberaceae; genus Kaempferia; species Kaempferia elegans. Next base: position 6,658,178 of record JBBPFQ010000107.1, on the reverse strand, counting down.
TTTTATTCTGCATGTATACCAAAAAAATGAAGGGGCACACACTACACGTGAAATGGAGAGTTTATCAATGTCTGTGAGTGAAGAATCTCATGGTGGTTGTGCAGAAACTAATTATTTTGTGCATATGAGAGAGAAAATATCTAAATTGTATTGCCACATGGATTAGCCCCTAAATTATTCTTTATTGTTTTTCTAAGCATTCTGATAAAAGCTAATGTGAGAACTGTAATTAGAGAGATTGTATGAGGATTAGTATTGGGATATCAGATGCATGAAGATAGCAACACTATAGTGGTAGAATAATGTTAACTTTTGTGTGTGTCACATATTGTTGAGATATCTCAGGACATGAAATGTGTTTTAATCATTTCTTAATTCTTTGGTACATGTGTTAGTGAAATTCTCGACGCCAAATTTATAGCTATGTAATTTCTATATTAGTTTTATGTCATGTAGTCAAATATCTTATGCAGAACATGATTCTGTGTTGTTGAATTAATGTAGGCATTTCTCGAAGCACAAATTCAGGAACACCCCAAGAGTTCAAAATCTTCTAGTCACTACATTTTCACAGACTCTGATATTGCTGTGGTAGATGATCTGAGGCATATATTTCATAAATATCCTGACTTTCATGTCGCCCTCACTTTCCGGAACAACAAAAATCAGCCATTAAATTCAGGATTCATTGCAGTTAGGGGTACCCCAGATGGATTACACAAGTTAGTTAAAGTTATTATTTTAGGATTATGATGACCTTGTCATTACAAATAAATTCGGCAATGTTTCCGCTGCAGAGCAAAAATCTTTTTGGAAGAAGTCGTGAACACGTACAGCTCAAAATTTATGCAGTCATCACGCATGCTTGGTGATCAGTTAGCTCTCGCATGGGTTGTTAAATCTCATCTTCCATCTTCTCTAAAGAAATTCAACAGACATGAAGCCTTTTCTGGCGAGCTTAATGGTGTCTCAGTTCTCTTTTTGCCTTGTGCTGTTTATAACTGGACCCCTCCTGAAGGCGCTGGCCAATTTCATGGCATGCCTTTAGATGTACAGGTAAGCCCAGTAGCACTGACCTTAATAATAATAATGTCTCATCATTATTGAGTTGTAGTTAGTTGATAATTTGTTTTTACAACAGCTAAAGTAAATTTCAGCACGAGATGTTATCAAGTTATTATCTTTGAGCGTCGACCTACATGCTTAGATTACTAGCCAAAACAATTCATCAGCATGAGTTTGGCTTTCAGGTTGTCCATTTCAAGGGTTCAAGGAAACGATTGATGTTGGAGGCTTGGAACTTCTATAATTCAACTTCCAATCTTCCCAACATGCTCTGCCTTATCTTGAAGAGTGGGAGGACAAAATACGACTTCTGAAATCGCATTGGCTTCAGTAACCACTGTTCTTGTATCGCCAAGGTCTAGTGTTAAATCTCATTCTTTTGCATACATGTCTGATTCTTGATGCCTGGGAGAGCTCGTTTCATCTCTTGTATGTGCATTTTTCTGCCATCCCTACGATGTTAGTTAGTTGTTGTAACTGAAATTGAGTTAGTTTTGTTGGAATTTATTGATAGATAACATTAATTCAGTACCTTTGCAACAATTACCGATAGATAATTCTTGGTTCGATAATTATGCTCCTTTCTAACAAACATGTTATCTGTTCATGATTTGGCAATGAAGTGAACACTCGGTTCCAATTTATGAATGACAGTCATATAAAAAAAATACTGAGATGAGATATTCATCTTTAATTTAAAAATTGTTATAATAAATAAATTATTCTAACAGAGAGGCGGTTCGGGTCTCCGTTAGACTCGCGATTAATACTAAACAAAATTGTACGTTTTTTTATTTAATTTCCTTCTCGCACGTCCTCTGCCAAATAAGGATATTAATTAGTTCTCGCCCGCACGTCCAATATCTTTGTCCCCTGTCGATCGGACGGGTGTGATATTCTTGAGATTTGAACTGCCTTCCAACCAACCATCGCTCTTCGACACCGTCGTACTCGCGATTGAAATGAGAACGGCGGCGCCGGCGGCCCATGCTGTAGCGGTCGTGATAGCGCTCCTGATGGTGACCGTCGCGTTGGATTGCCTCGTGACGTCGGCGTATCTCAGCGCCGATCGTAGGTCGTCGCTGCACGTC
>JBBPFQ010000107.1:6501505-6512407 GCA_037974815.1 Kaempferia elegans | reverse complement strand
ATTTTTGTCTCAATGGGTAAATATTAAACGGTAATTTTATCCAAAAAATTTCTTAACCCCGGACTTAAGAAAAACCCCTACTTATCTAAGATTTTTCGATTTCTGGTTGTATGCTCAAATTGCTGACGTGTTAGATATACATCATGACTCGGGAATCACATGATTATCTAAACCAAGTAAGATTTTTATTAATAACTTTGGATGTATAATCAAGATAATCGATGATTATTGTGAACCAAATAAATCCTAAGGTCCTTGAGCTCATCACCCATCGCAACTGCATTTGAGGTTAAATTTCATTAACGTGTGTATACAACAATGTCTAAAGGAAAGTCAAGCTATATAACTCATAATAGATAATTTGTAAATGAACTAGACTTGTGATCAGTTGGCTCGAGCTTGAGCTCGAGTGTAGTTCAAGTTGAAAAGCTCGTCACATAGAAACCGAAACTGATTGGCGGATTCAATATCTAACTGTTGCCATTTGGATCCGTTCATCCTCTGACTCTTTTAAATCAAATATTACGGAAAAGGGAAATCATTCTCATTTGTAGAAATCTTCCGATTATTGTTTATTGTTTTTTTTTTTTACTTTTATCAAGATTTGAAGGGCTGGTCAGGTGCCAAATAGAAAATTTAATAATAATAATAATAATAATAATAATAATAATAATAATAATAATTCTCTGGTATTTCTATCTACCGATCCCATCCTTATTTTGTCTTTTCACCAAAACCCATCTCACATTATTTCCCCGTAATGTGAGTAATATTGCAAAATTGGCAATTTATGTAAAGGAGTACCAAAGTTACAAAATTGATTAAAACATGTATCACACTTTAGTAATTATCAAAGAGAGGTTTCTAATCTTTCTATTATATCCTTCTTGTCCACTAAGAATGTTAAAAATAATAATAGAGAGTATATTTATACTTCTTACAATTTTATAAATTTATGTGATTTGAAATTATTGGAATAGGAGATCATCAATCATTGGATTTCAATTGGAATCCACTGATCGACCTAGAGACCTTAGATTATAACTATTTCGGATTCCATAAATTTTTAAAATTACAAGAAGTCTAAATATACTCTCCATTACTATTAATTTTAATATTTTTAATTATGGTTTTGAAAAAAAAAATTGAATTTAATAAAATTTGATTATTTTTAACCAGTGGAGAGAGAGGGAGAATGAGGTTGTACATAATTATGAGTAAAATGAGAGATTAGATATATCAGTACTCTGTTAATTACTAAATTGTAATGATCTTTTTAATCAATTCCGTAAGTTTCCGTTGATAAATTACCGTTGCAAAATTACCACCCTCAATATTTACAAGTGAATTTAAATTAAAAAAAAAAAAAACAATCTGTTGAGTGCATTTCAGTGAAAAAAACCGAAAGGTAGTTTTTTTTGTTAAAGTTAAATTACTAGAGGTGTTTTGGGGTAAATAGTCACCCGGCGGCCGTACGATTCCCAATTATTATGTTGTACTGGGCTGGATCGGCCGCGAGTCCGACAAGATCCGATCCGCAATCTATTACCAGGCGGCCTGAGGCCTCAGCCTATTTACTATTTCTCGGTCACTTCCGCCACTTCCTGTCGGAATCTGAGTCGACACGCGCTCTCTTCGCTCTTCTCCTCCCTTTGTTTTCTCTCTCTACCTACTCCTCTCTCTCTCCACTTCTCTAGGGTTCCAATCCCTCTGCCCCCTCTCGGAGCTTCACACCGTCGAGGCCAACAAAAGAGGTTCTTTGATCGTTAGATTTCTGTATTGTGCGTTCCACAAGTTTCAGCTGATGGCCAAGACGAAGCCCGGCAAGAAAGACCTCGATTCCTACACCATTAAAGGCTCCAACAAGATTGTCAAAGGTATTTATTCAGATTCGTGCCTTGTTCTGCGTTTGATTTTTGGCTTCTCACTGTTTTCCTCTGTTTCTGTTTCTGTACCAGTTGGGGATTGCGTGCTGATGCGGCCGGAGGAGTCGGAGAAGCCTCCCTACGTTGCGCGGGTGGAGAAGATCGAGGCGGACCACCGCAACAACGTGCAGGTGCATGTGCGGTGGTACTACCGCCCTGAGGAGTCTATTGGCGGTCGCCGGCAGTTCCACGGCGCCAAGGAGTTGTTCCTCTCCGACCATTACGATGTGCAGAGTGCGCACACGATTGAGGGAAGGTGCGTAGTCCACACCTTCAAGAACTACACGAAGCTGGAGAATGTTGGCACAGAGGACTACTTCTGCCGCTTCGAGTACAAAGCTGCCACCGGTGCCTTCACCCCTGACCGAGTCGCTGTGTATGGCATTGATTAATTGACTACATTATTATTATTATGGGATTGTATCCCCATGGGTCGAGTGTTTCCTTGCGTTTTAGGTATTGCAAGTGTGAGATGCCTTACAACCCTGACGATCTTATGGTTCAGTGTGAGGGGTGCAAGGACTGGTAAGCAACTTTTAACTCTTCTTTCAGATTCGTTATTGTTTTTCCTCTACTGCACCCATCTTACTTGATCTCATTGTCTGGTTATGGAAGTCCTCATGCAACTTCAGCTTAATATATTAGATGTTTATTTTCTTAGTCCGTGTTTACAGTGATGTAGTCCTACGTATCATTTTTCTCTTGTCAAACCAAGTGCTGAATTCATTTCTATATAACTATTTTACTTAAACTTTTAGACAAGTTGGTTCTTGAAGTTTAGGCTTTTAGGAAAGTACTGTGGTTAATATTTTGTTTTTATATTTGTACACCATTCTCTTTTTTTTGAACTGAAGTTTTCCTTATCCAAACTATCCATTGTTCTCATCAGTCAATTTCACAACTAAATAACATTGTGTAAAACTGTAAATGACAAATGTTTCCTTCTTTTTTTTGGCGGATGACTGATGTTTCATTCAATATATTGTTTTATTCTACTCTAGCATTTAATTTGCAGCATGGATGCTATGTATGATGTAATTGTGTTTAGGTATAAAATTGCCACTTACCAAGTAATTGAAAATGTGACGGATATGTAAATTGCACACGTCTCCTATGAAGAAATACATTAAAATTTGCATCATCCTTTCTTTTGTCGATTGAACCACACAAAAAATGTCGCCCTACTATATTTTATAGTTGCGTACTACATAAAATGAGCATGCTATATGAATAATTTTTTAATATTGGCAGGGATAGCCAGGAAATTCCATTTAATTGTTGCATGCCTTAGTGGAGTAGAGTCTTTTGGTTGACAAGTTCCAACTTGAATATTTTAGTAATGTTTAAAAGGGTCATAGTATGTTTAACAGTACCACATCAGCATATTTGCTTCCTTTAGTGGCCTAGTTGGTATTTCTAACGAGCCTCATGGTGGTCTTGGTATTTTGAAGTCACTCCAAGGCAACACAATATTCATCATAATCTTTAAAACTCATTGTCTTAGTGATAACTCCAGTACTATATATCTCTTATTATGAAGTTTTATGATGATGAATTTCTCATTGACTATAAAAGTTATAATATACATCGATTTTAGTCCAAAATATTAATATGAAAGGGTAAATGGTCCAATATACCTCGAATGCACTATGCCTGGACTTGGTAGGCACAATGCCATGGCTCATCTGCTTGCTGATGTCATACAATTCTTTGAATTTTGGTTATAACTTGTCTTGTTGTCTCTTTTCCCTGGGCCATTTGAATGCCGTACTTTTGAGGAAAAAGGAGGCTTAGCCTTTGGAATTTATTTGGTCAAGCTAAGCTCCTTCTACAATAGGCATGTACTTAGCTCAAAAAACAATAACAGTAGCAACAACAACATGTTCTCAGTTCTTCTTCTTTAACAGCTGTTTATTAATCTTATTTTTCAAAGCAGTGAAGATTCGTTTTATTGGAACAGAAAAGAAACAAATTAACAATGGAGATGCTTTATATTTTGTTTCTGAAATAGTGCAGTACACTTCCACCCGAGACGAATAATCTAATATTTCAATTGGTCCATGTATAACAGTTCTGAGGACAAGGTCCTTCATTTGACCATTTTTGATAATGTGAAGTAGCATGGGTTACCAGCCATATTTTTAGTATTTTGGATCAGACTTGATGCTAGAGGTTTATTTATCTGCTGAGAATGTGATTAGAATTTTTTCCTGTTACAAACATAACAGATACATATTTAGTTCACTCAGTCCATGAAACTGGTTGTAGTTCAATTCGATGGCCATCATTTAAGATGACCATGGTAACTTTGTGGAAGTTTAATGAGATTGACTGACAAGTCTTTGAGATGGTATAGAACTGGTGCGGGATCAATCAGATTGGTATCTACCTAGGCCAGTTTTAATAGCCATTATGATGTTAAAAGAGTCAAGGTTTCTTTATCATATTGAATTCGTACGAATGTGTCTCCTCAATATTTCCTGTTTCTCGATTTAACATATGACATAAAATAGATGATCTGAGAAGCATTAGTACTACTTCAAATTTGTCTCCATTGTGTCAACATATAGTTACTTTTTTGAATATTTAACTGCTGTGGTTCCTCTTATATGCAACACAATGTAAAAAATTTTCTAATATTATGTTACATCATATCCTTTTACCTGATCTTAGACTTCTATCCTTTTCCTTTTGTTTATATTTTTGTGGAAAAGTTCAGTGTATTTTGTTCACTGTTTTACTATGTGGCCCCATAGATGTATCATCTATGCACTTTGTAGTGAGGCCCTACATTGCATATTGCACACTGGCCATAATATATGGTGAGGGGATCAGTTCAATATGCACTCCAATTACTTAGAGATGATATTTGCATATTTGATGTGGTTTCATGGAGTATAATGATCAACTAACATGCTGGCCACCATATGGTGTCATTATTGACTAGTTTCATCAAACAATCTTCAGCCTGAATCACTGGAAAGCTCTAATCCATCTTAGGTTGATTAAGATATATTGTTTTATGCTTTCTTTTTTATGTATGAATTGCTTATTCTAGGATATAAAGGTGGTCCAAATTTTAAGTTTTTAAGATATATTGGTCTCATTTTACAGTTTTTAGCTATCCATTTTTAGATTCACATCTGAAGCTTTGTATCACTTATGCAAATTATATCAAAATTTTCATTGAGTTGCTAATGATGAAACCAATGTTGAAATGTTGATTTCATTTTTTTCTGTTTAAATTAGCTTTGAAATTACTTTATTTGTCAGTTATATTTACTTACAGTTACAGGTGCTTCACATACCTGCCTAGGCAGTATGTCATCCTGGAGATATGAACTTCAAAATAGATTCTTGTTTATGATTTGGTTTGGATCGTGGTTTATCAGATATCTCCCTAGTCAATTCTGTCCATTATTAGTTCAACTATTACTTTCTCTTCGTAAGTTTGACAAGTTTTACATTTTTGCATTGTGATAAAAATGCTCTTTCATACTCTGTGATTTAATATAATAGGGATAAGTTATAGAAAAATTCTATTTAGACCATCTGATTGCATCTTCCCTCAAGTGGAATTCATCGTCTTACTGTTACCTTTGGTCAATGGTGGCTTCCTTCGGTCAAGAGTATCTGCATGAATGTTTCATGGTACTAACACTGACATACAGTGGTAACCTATAGTGCACAATCCCCACAACTGATGCTTTTTACTACTAACCATAGGCTTCCTTGTCTTAGTTGGCACTGATAGCACTATTTCTGTATAATCAAGAGCCCAATCAAAACATCACAATTCTTTCCAACATTTGCAAAGTGTATCTTTGTTTGTTTCTTTACTGTTATCAAGTGTATTCATTTACTCTTTGTATCACCTTCCCCCTTTAAGCAAAATTGGTTTATTTGTTTGGCTGACATGTTAAAAGCTGATTATATGGACAGGTTCCACCCATCTTGCATGGGCATGACAATTGAGCAAGCGAAAAAGTTGGATTATTTTCTATGCTCGGGCTGTGGCTCTCAAAATGATGTTAAAAGATCTATGAATGGGTTTGCAGCTTCACCGGATTCTGAGACAAAGGTGATCTCACTAACTTTTTTTTGATAAGTAAATGGTGTATTAATCAACAAAAGCTGTTTACAGTGACTAACTGGAGCCTTGAACATTTATCAACTCAAGCGAATTCCTAGATCTGAATAGATCATTATGCTCTATATACATGTGTGTATTTTTCCTAAAACAACCCTCCATATCAAAAGACAAACCCTCAAAAACAGCCCCCCATTGCAGGCCAATCATATAAGATGTACCATGCTGTCCATGCATGACATGCCAAGTGCCTCGCTCTGGTCATAGCTCGGGAACCTTTGAATTGTTGTTTGAAGACCTTGAGCATCCGTCTGTAGGTTGTCATCTCCTAAGTCATTCCCTCTCACTAACCTTTGTTTAATAGTCAATTAGATAGACATTTGATGAGAGGTAATTTTGAGGCAGGAGCGGCAAGGATAGAGCCCTCTCCTAATAATACCATTATACGGATTCAAACCCTATGATTTTGGCAGAAAGTTCTCTGGGTCTAGTATGCTTACCATAGACTAAACAACTGTTGGTATTAGTACATGCTTTCTGATTATATAATTATATATATACAGGATTTCATTGATAATCTTTGTAGGTTGAATGTCCATACAAAATTCAATACTTGTTGAGTAGTACTAGGCTCCATCTATGTTGATTCTGCAATCGGAAATTTCCTTTAAGTGCAATTTTCAATACCATATTCTATGTTTGGGTTTCGCCCCATTTCTGCACTTTTTGGTGTTAACAGACAGATTAGGAAATATGAATTTCTTTCGTCTTTGATATGGTAATGAAGTTGAAGATGTTCATCCATTTTCCCTTTTCTTCCACGGCTACTGGATGTTAATCACCCATCTAGCTAGTTTATTTAACATGGCCAAGAAACTGAAACTTCAGCCACCTGAAATTACGTGTATTTTAGACCATGTTTAAGTAAACACAAACCATTTCCGTTTCTATTTATGTAGGCTGAATCGAAGAGGCGAAAGAGGTAGCTGCAAATGCCGTAGATTTGGCTCCTTCAGGATTTGTTCATTTTATGAAAAGGTTATCATCTTTCTGGGTCTGGGAATGTACAGTGCAGTGCATAGACTACTGCTAAACAACCAGTGTCATGTTTTTGAACCCGAGAAACTATTATGAATCTCTAAGGTGGTGATCTTTGTACCCAAATCACCTTTGATTCAGTCCACTATCTTCTACTGCAAATATATCTGTCTGGTAAGAAAAGAGAATGAGCTTATAATGCTTGCAAAAGGCATGTCATACCTCAGAATCTTCATTGACGATGAATGTGTTATCATGGGTTTTGTTGTCAAAGCATTACTATTGTCTCACGTATGGCGTGAAATTATTTTTATTATTATTATTTCATAAAACATATCTAGTTATCAAAATGCTATATGTTTTTTTTTCATTAATGAGTAATCAATTCAATCATATCTAAGGACACTGAAGTCATTGCATAATAAAAGCGGTAGCTTCGAATTCGGTATCAGTTTCTTAGTCATTTATTGGTTGAATACTTTCATAGTGCATGAAATTTCGTCCGGTTAATCTTTTCTTTGAGTGAAGAATTCTGCAATCGGGCAGCTTGATTAATCAGACCGCATGACTAATTATCCTTGCAGAGGGCAACTTGCTAAAATGAAACCAACTAACTTAACTGCCCTAAGTGTCAGAACATCCATCCATTCTTTCCTACATTTAGAAATCAGCTTCTCCTTCGCCCCCCTTCTTCTACTTCCATTTCTCCTCCACCTTCCATCCCACAAGATGTTTCCTTCCTCTCGTCCGAATTCCATCATCCTTTACCTATTCCTCTCCTCCCCTTTCATCTTATTGCTTCCTTCCACCACCACCTCGCATGGCGGCGCAGAAGACCAAGCCAAAACCCTCTCTCACCATCCAAAGATATGTGGCACCAACCAAAGACATGATGGTGCCTCCAACCAGAATGAATTCTTCCCTGAAGTCGATGATCCAACTATCACCCTCATCCCATCCAATTCCAACGTTGGCCAACTCTCCGATCCCTCCGCCGTGAGTCATATCGCCAATCCCCTGCTTCGACGCGCTCACACCGCGCTCTGCGCGTGGAAGAGCGCCATCGTCTCCGACCCTCACAACTTCACTGGTAATTGGGTTGGCGACGATGTGTGCTCCTACAACGGCATCGTCTGCACCCCTTCTCTCGACGACCCCACCCGACATGCAGTCGCTGGCATCGACCTCAATAGAGCGGACCTCGAAGGCCACCTCCCCATGGAGCTCAGCCTCTTGCACGAGGTCTTTCTCATCCACATCAACTCCAATAAGTTCCGCGGCCAAATCCCCCAGAATCTATCCAACTTGGTCCACCTCCAAGAGCTTGACCTCAGCAACAACGGCTTCCACGGTCCGTTCCCGGAGGAGGTGCTCCGGCTGCCAAATCTCAAGTACCTCGACCTTCGGTACAATAACTTCGAAGGGGTGCTGCCGCCAGAGCTCTTCGACAAGGATCTCGATGCTCTGTTCCTCAACAACAACCGATTCAACGGCACGTTGCCGATAAACATAGGTAACTCGAAGCTCTCTGCGATGGTGTTAGCCAACAACAACTTCGAAGGCGGCATTCCGAAAAGCATAGGAAATATGAACCAAACTTTGAATGAGATCGTCATCGGCAACAACAGCTTCAGTGGATGCTTGCCGCTGGAGCTGGGGTCACTCACCGACGTCACGGTGCTGGACCTCAGTTTGAACTCCTTCACCGGAGTGTTGCCGGAGAAGATGATCGAGGGGTTGCAAAACGTGGAGCAACTCAATGTCGCAAACAATAAATTGACTGGGACTCTGCCGCGTGGCATATGCCGGTTGAAGAAACTCGATAACTTCACATACTCTTCCAATTACTTCAGCGGCGACAGACTGGAATGTCAGCGGCCGGAGAAGGTCGAATTTGACGGCAGGTTGAATTGTATTGATGGAGACGAAGAAGAACAGAGGACAAAGGAGGAATGCTCGCTCGCGGCGTTTGAACTTTCACCGAGTTGCGGCGAGCAGAAGAACGAGATACCTTCAGGACGTTCGAGTTATTATCCAGCGCCTTCACATGCCTGGTCACCGTCGTCGCATAGGATTGTATTGGAACAGCAACCTGCTGCATCCCTTCCGCCAGTTGGTGGGTTCGGTTATGCATCGCCGCCACCTCCTATGATGAAAGATACTTGATTTGGAGAGAAGAGTTTGGGAGGATTTCATTTGTTTGTCTTCCTAAAAGAGAGGAAGGAAATGAAGATATATCTTGAATTGTGGGAGATGTTCTTTTTGCCGTTGTTTCTTTCTTTTCTTTTATTATGAGAGATGCATGTCTAACATTTTAAATTCTTTTATATGAAACAGGGAATGCGTCGTATTCTACACAAATACTCAAGCATAAGAAGCAAAAATATATACATGTTATACTATATTTTTTTATTTAATTAAAAATAAAATCAAAATCCATTTTTGGATTTGATAGGATCCTATTGTATATATGAAAAGTATTATTAGAGATCCAACAAACGATTTTGTTATGATGAATCTTTACCATGCCTAGGAGTAGCGAGAAGAGTCCTCCTACAGGCTACAGTGTTATGCGTACTCACTTAACTTGTTCTCTCGCACTACATGCAGTAATATAATTTCTTGGAGACGTGTATCGCCGAAAGAAGAAAAAAAGAAAAACAAGAAAGAAAGAGAACAGTGTGTGTGATCGAGTCGAAGCGATGTGCCCCATCAATACTGTTCTCACAGGAGATCAGATCGATACGGTTGAATAATTTCTGGGGAGTTGAAGATTATTCAACACGTACGCTGTGATAGTGTGATAAAAAATGATTTATTCGTCCCAGTATTTTTATTAATTTATTTTTATATTAACACATAAGGTAAATTACGGATGACGAAATACTTTGCGATAATGCAGGTAGGAATGATCATCCAAAATATCCTACGCAGCTATAAAAGAGGAAGGCATTAAGCATGTCCACAGTCTACTCTCGTTCGGCAGCTGACCTCACGATGGATATTTACCCAAAAATTTGGTTTGGACCGATAGTTTCTGTGCAGCCGTGTAGGGTTGCACTCTGGGCAATGTACACTGTGTATTTTTTTTATAAAAAAAATAATCATTTTTTGTTTTAAATTTTTAAGTATCCAAATTGGACTCAACAAATGGGCGATATTGGACCTAGGTTGGACCATACCTAATTTACCCAGAGGTTGGATCGTTTTTGCTCAGCCTGACTCACCTGTGGACCACACTACAATATGATCCCAAACATGATTAGATACATGCCACCAACATGCATCTGGGATAATTTGGGCAAATTCATATCCAATTTGAGCAGATTCCATTTGATTTATAAGAATTTAAGCATTCTACATTTGTTTGAAGTACAGTAGATTGTCACAAATAAATATTAATATTAATAACTAGCTAGTTTGATTGAGATTACATTCAAATTCTCAACAATCATTAATTACCTTAACATACGCACCTGAATTCACCGGATTTTTGCAGATTCAAGCAACAAAAACAGACTAATTTCTTCCCCGATCGATGAGGCAAAGAAAATCGCAAGATGACTGTCGTCGATCAACACGAGTTTGATTCGGATCGGACTCACCGATAGAGCATGCACTTGGTACGTGCGCACTGCCACGTACCCACTGGCGCACGTACCAAGTGGGACAGATGCCCTAAACCCTCTGTCTCATAAATGCTATGTACCCGTGTCTCATAAGTGTTTTTAACAGCTCAGATCCATCTTAACAATTTAGATTAAACGGAGATAAAATCTGAGCTATTAAAAATACTTATGAAACGCAGGTACATAATATTTATGAGATAGAGGATCTCATCTCCCATGT
>JBBPFQ010000107.1:6490218-6501405 GCA_037974815.1 Kaempferia elegans | reverse complement strand
GAGAGCGTTGCTATTAGAGCTGGGCACCCACTCGAGTCCTTTATCTTCAATATATGTTTCTATTAATGGATATAACTTACGAAGCAATAGGATCTGGCAGACGCCAGGTTCTATACTCAATACTCACTAACCCTTCTATCCTCAACATTCTCTAACCCCGAGGACTCGAGTGGGTGCCCAGCCCCATCACTCATTCCTGCCATACAACTATATGAGCGATCAGTACCAAATCTCGAAAATTAAATATATAATTAATCATTCATATTGAATAGCAAATTCTTTCCAATCATCAGCATAACCCTTTTCTTAATTATATGATCTTTCAATTTTTCTCCATAATAATTCCGCTCAAGTTGGAGCGTGTATATCAAGAACGTCAAATTTGCCAAGTAGGGAATGGAAATTTGACGAACTTAATGGTTTGGTGAACAAGCTTGCAAGCTAGGAAGTCGATGACACATGGGCAGTTTCTATAGCACCTGATTGGATTCATTCTCAAACAATGTGGAAATTGATTTCTATATGTTTGGTACATTCATATAAATAAGGTTGGCAGCAATGTGGAGAGCTGCTTCACTATCACAGAATAGCTTCGCCGGTTATCGATGCATCGCCCGCAAATCATCCATGAAATCATGCATGAAATGTATAAGTTCACATGTAATCAAAGCTATGGCTTGATACTCATTCCGTTAAAGATCTTGAAACTGTAGTTTATTTCTTGGTTCTCCATGAAATAAGTGATCTCCCTAAGAAAATGCAATAACCGATCACAGTGATTGAGCACCGAACTCAATCGACATCACAAAATCCCTTTAAGACAAATTTCCCTTTGCTAGGAAAAATAATCCTTGGTCAGATCCACCTTTAAGATTTCTCAAAAGATGATGAATAACATCTAAATGAGGCTTTCAGCTTTCTTGGTTCTTGCATAAACTACTCAGAATGTGAAATGCATAAGTTATCTCTGATCTTGTAATGGAAAAATAAATTAGGCATCCCACTGTCCTTCTATAAACAAATGGATTTTTTAATGGCTCTCCTCCCATGGGCAAGAGTTTGACATTTTCTTTCATAGGTGTAGACAATGGTATATCCCCAATTAAATCTACTTCATCTAAAATGTCAATAGTGTACTTTCGTTGAAATATCAAAATACCATCGGTAGATCAAGCAACTTCAATACAAAGGAAATATCGAAATTGGCCAAAGTCCTTGATATGAAATTGGGTGTGGAGAAACTTCTTGAAAACATCAATTGCATTGTCATTATTGTTTGCTATAATCATGTCATCCACATAAATGAGTATAGATATGAAGGAATAATCAGAAACCTTTGTGCAAAGTAAGTAGTCGGCCTTAGATTGAAGAAAACAAACTCGATGAATGCTTTCAAAAAAATTGTGAAACCAACTCCATGAGGCTTGTTTAAGACCATATAAGGATTTGTTGAGTCGACATATCATAGGTGTCTTCCCCTATTGATCAAAATTAGAAGGTAGTTGCATATAGACTTCTTCAAGTAAGTCACCATGAAGAAAAATATTCTGAATATCCATTTGGTGAAGTGACCAATTACGAACAACAGTAATAGTAAGTAAAGAACAAATTGTAGTCAATTGGTGCAAAGTTTGCTTATAATCAATCCTTCTCGTTGAGTGAAGCCCTTTGCCACATATCGGGGTTTGTATTTGTCAATTGTGTCATCCGAGTTATGTTTAATCTTGTACACCCATTTGCATCCGATTGGGCGATGATTAGAGGGAAGGACATGATTGTCCAAGTATTATTTTGTTCAAGGGCAATTAATTCTTCATGCATAGCTTCCTACCATTGCGGATCCAGCATTGCCTACTCATAAGTCTTGAGTTCCACATGCATAGTAATGGTACAAGAAAAATTCTGATATTTATGTGAGAGTTGTCTATAAGAAACACACCTGGACAAGGGGTGACAGTGTCAGTGGAGGACGAAGGTTGACTTGGGTTAACTATGGTGGTGTGGTAGAGATGGAAATTTAAGAGTTTGACGCTTGGTTGCCTTATGCTATCAAAACGAAGTGTGCTATTGGGTGTTTGTGTTGTGGAAGTGTCTAAGTCAGTGATAGTTTCATGGATGAAAGATACTGGTGATTGTGAAGGAGGATCAGTAGTTTGTGTGGTGTTTGTTTTTATGAGGGTTGGTTCATCTGAGGTGTAAGGTAAGGGAAGAACTACCTCATCATATTGTTCTTATGGGTTAGTATGGAATGGGAAAACATGTTTATGGAAAACAACATCTCAAGAAGAAAAGAATTTGTTTGTTTCTAGATTATAAACTCGATAGCCCTTTTTGCCAAATTGATAACCAACAAATATGCATTGATGCACTCTTTGGTCAATTTATGTGTGGGTTGAAGATTAGTGGCATAACAAAGGCATCCAAAAGTTCGGAGATGAGTGTACACAGGTGATTTGTTATAAAGTAGTTGATATAGGGATTTATGAGAAAGGAGAGGTGTAGACAAATGGTTTATCAAACAACATGTTGTTTGAATGCTTTCACCCTAAAACTTCAAAGGTGGTTTGTCTAAAATCAGAGAGCCCTCCCTACGTTTAAAAGATGGTAATGTTTTCTTTCAAGAACTCTATTTTGTTGTAGAGTTGAGGTGCATGAGGTATGATAATTAATGCCTTAACTATGGAAATAATCTCTCATGAAAAATATTTCAATGTCATTGTCGGTTTTAAGAATTTTAATTCTAGAGCAGAATTGTATTTCCGCCGAAGAAATAAAGGACCATAGGATTCCTTGAATTTCAGATTTAAAACTCATGAGATGTATCTAAGTATATCAAGTATAATCATCTACAATTGTTAAAAAGAAACGGGCCCCAGAGTGAGATTTTATTTAATGTGATCCTCAAATGTCATAAAGAATTAATTCAAAACGTCATTGAGAAGAAATTGAACTAGATGGAAACTGTAAATGTGTTTGTGTGGCAAGAAGGCAAATTTCACAAACATACTTAGAATTAAAATAAATTGTAGGATTGGTGTTGGAGAGAACTTGGAGTGGACGAGGCGATGGGTGCCCAAGATGTTGGTGCCAAAGATTGGAATATATGCTTGTGGATAACATTAACAAAGGCTGGATTATGGTCTTTTGCTAGGCAGTAGAGGCCATTATGTTTCTTGCCCAGGCCTTCCTTGTAGTTGTGTCCTGCACAACAAAAAAAATAGAAATGCATGTGATTGTGCAATTCAATGCTCGTGTTAATTTACTAACTTTTAGCAAATTAACTTGAAATTGTGGAACTTTGAGGACTTCATCAAGTTTAATTTGAGGTGTAATGTGCAATGAACCAATTGATTGAATAATTGTCTGCCCAACATTGGGCAGAGGTCGGATCCTTTGGTCCACTTTTTGTGGACCAATAGATGGTCCATAACACAATTATGGCCAGATCGTGACCGTAATCTTACCGTAATTACTTGCGATCACCCTCTGAATTCACCTTCCCATCTAGTTGTAGTTTGAATCGAGATAGGCAGCCGAAGGCCGCAAACAGTGGGCGAGTGGCTGAGTTGTTGGGCGTCAAGCGCCCGACCGGTCGCCGGCTGCCTACCCCGATCCAAATTATAACTTTGGGCGGCCGTGAACTTGGTCCATTGTATATTGAAGGAGATTTCCCTCTCTTCTCCAATGTTTTTTTAGTTCCACTTTCACATTGTTAGCCCTAGTTTGGCGTTGATTGGGCAGTTTCACGTTCTTTCCATAGAGCTTATGACCTACAGGAAAGCCAGGTAGGTAATAACATTTTTCAATGTTCTGGTAATCATGATTATAGTAGTCGCAATGTAGTGGCGTCTTTCATCTTTGAACTTGATTTGCTTGACTTAGCATGATGATTCATGTTTCCATGGTTGAGAGTAATGTCAACTTGCTTTTCTTGTTGGAGAACGCGAGAATAAACTTAACGTGTATTGGACTATTGGTTAAGGGTTGCATCAACAAGATTTGCCCACGAACAACAACATAACTTTCATTTAATCCCATAAGAAACTGCATCACTCTCTCTTTCTCATCCTTTTCTTAAGTTGCTCTAATCCACCACATGAACAGGTAAAAGAGCCATGATAGGATAACTATTCATCCCAAAAAGCTGAGTTGTGTGTAATAAACAGAGACAGATTGTTACTTTGCATATACCCCATAATATTTCGTTTAATCTGAAAAATTCTTAAATCGTTTCCTTGTGAGAAATGTTCATGTAAATCTGCCTAGATTTCTGCTACAATTTCAACATAAATCACACTGCTCATTATGTTTGGATGAATGAAATTCAGCAACCACGAGATCACCATTTTGTCGCAGCGTTGCCATTTTGTCGCATCTTTTGATTGAACCTATGACAAATCAAATCTTGTTCTTGGCACTCAAGCTAATTCTCATAGGTCGATTCCATATATTGTAATTGACTCTTTCAAGTGGTAAAAAGTGATTCACTCGCCCATAATTGACTCCTTCAAACACTTTGGAGACGAGAATCATTCCTGGATGATCTGAGTGGTGTAATGAGTAAGGGTCTAAGGCTTCTCCAATAGCCTTGGAATATTTTGAACCTTTTTCAGTGTTGTATTGGTCTGTCATGGGCCCCCGGGGCTATGGTGCAGCGGTAAGAGTGCTCAGTTGTCTCCCAGACACTCAAGGTTTGATTCCCAGAAACAGCGCATTTGCAAGGATTTTTCCTCCAAATGAGACTCACAATTAAAGGACGCTGAGCTTCTGAGCCGCCCGCCGCGAGTGCTTCCTGATTTTTCCTGGTGGCCGGTAGGAAACTTCCGTAGGACCGAACAGATCACCTCAGAGATAATCAATGAGGCTAACTGATTAATTATTTTTTTTTTTTGTTGATCTGTCATGGCAACAACTTAAACAAAGAATCAACGTTGCTAAAGTTTTAGAAGGATTTTAGAATCACAAATTCGGTGCTCTTATATACCATGAAGAGAACACTAAATATGAGAAATTTTGATGTATATAATTATTGAATTACAAAAAAAAGAAGACAGTGTGTATATGAGATCTATTTAACCGAATCTAGAAAACTAAATATATGATAAATCATACAAATTGAATAATAATTTCTTTTCAAACACCGGCATATCTCATTTCTTAATTATGAGATGTTTCAATTCAATATATATTGTAAAATAAATAAACAGTAGTAAATAAATAAACAGATTTGATTATACTTTAGAGTAAATTACACATTTTTATGGCCACTTGGAAATTTTACCACATATATTCACGTGTTATTCTTAGTTTATTGTTATTATTTTTTTATTATATAATTTAGGTGTTGAGTTTTGTCGTTAATTTTTTGAAAAATTCCTTTGCACAGTAGGAAGGCAAAGTCCGGAAAATTCCTTTCAAACACACGTGATTTCTGAAATATTAGATGGATGATCATCTTAACCCCTTGGTGTCGATCAATTTGAGCAGCTGGGGATTCGGATCCATTGTCCCAACATTATTATGTCTTAGTGTTTAAGTGCTGATTGGACAGCCCAGATTACATCTCAAGGATGTTGTGCACATCACGAGGATATTGCACACTTCTCAAAGATGTATGGACCGTCCAATCGGTGCTGGGACACCGAGACACAGTGATATTGGGACAAAGGATCCGAACTAAGCAGCTGGGATCTTCTAGACCACAATCCCTAGTCTATCCTTGGACCAGCGCACATCAGTCGTTTGATCGGAGATAAGATTAAAATACTGATCCCTCTTAATTTGATCAACGGCTAATGTGCACTAGTCCAGGAATGAACCAGGGATCATGGTCCCGAGAATCCCAAGTAGGTAATTTCGGCCTATTGGGAGTTCGATTCATCCGTGAATCAAGATGATCGAGTGAAATAAGGTATTCCCCCTGCAGTCTATATATATCGCAAGAGAAACACAACCTCCTTTGCACAGTAAGGTAGTACCGAATGACAAACACTACAAATCGCGGGCAACTTGATATTCTATTAGGTGTGTGATGTCCAACCAAGCACCACCTTATCATAGCCTTCAACAATGTATTTCGATTGAAAGAACTCACAAACACAAAAGAAGAGAACTTTGATTGGTTGGGTCAGCGAGAAGATAGTAATTCAGACACCATGTCTTCAACCAGCTCCTCCATCACCTCCCTACCAATCTCCTTGCTGAATTCACACACTTCCAACCACCTTGTTTGATCCAATCCCTTCCCGGCCACCTCTTCGTTCACCAACCGATCTACCACACTGCCATTGCAGCCCGGCTCCCCCTTCTCGTCTACCAAACCTTTTCTAACAATCTTCCAGACTCGCTCTGCCACTGCAGCCTCACCATCCTCATAGAGCTCATGGCATTGCTTTCGGTTCCATGGATATGATGCAAACAGTGAAGACTGGCCGATGTCCAATAATGCAGCATTTACAGAGTCGAACAGCAACTTCCGGCTGGAGCACCTCTTTCGACATTTCTCTTCCTCGTCTTCCATGTGGCACGACCGGTATAATAGATATGGATTCAAAGGACTGTCGATCGAATGCCACCCTTCGTAAACCATCCTCTTTTTGCTGTCCAGCCCAGAGGACAATAACAAGTTCTGAAGAAAGACAAATTGATCATGCTCTTCATCTGCCTTCGTGAAAGTCATAAAAGGATTAATCAAGGACTTTGGCGATGCTGAGTCAAAGCAAGAGGCAGAATGTGATAGTGAATGAGCCATGAATTCGATCGGTGTGGATGTAGACGTTGCTGCTTAGTTAGATTGGCATCGTTAGTAACTACTAGTAGTATATGCATCACTAGAAGTAGAAGTAGAATTAGATATATGGTACTTACATGGACGTCTAACAATAGAACCTCCGGATGCTGGAGATATACCAATGTCAATATCGAATCGTAATTTTGCTTGTGAAACTGAACCGTTGTTAGAGTTATCCTGTTCTTCCTCGAAGTTTTCGATAGGGGCAGCCTACAAATCATGTACACCCCAATGTAGGAATCGAAAAGAATGATTTAGCAACCTCTGCTGAATTATATATACGATAGAAAGGAAGAAAAAAAATGAGGGGGAATTTCATACCTCAGGAAACATCAAGATTTCAGTTGATCTGTCATATGATTCATCAGAAGCGCCTAGGATTTGTGGTGTGAAAGTAGCATTAAAAGATGATAAAACATCGTCAACCAAAGGAGCTATAGTAGAATGCTCGTCTCCTATTGGCTTTTTGCTTCTAGATAAGAAAAAACTTGAGATCTTATCCTTCAAAGATAACCTCCCATTATTTGGCTTTTGAGCTACTTTTTGAATAGTAGATTTGGATATCGAGTAACTAGACATCCCTGCGTTAAGCTCATAAGCTCCATGAGTTGAAGAAGAAACACAGAGAGACTTCGATCTCGACAAGTTCTTCGGGGGAATTTCTTCAGTATATTCATCCTTGGGCCTAAGTTTTAACAACAATTCGGAAAGTGCATTTGGGTCATATTCTGCATCAAACTTAGAATGAGTCAGCTCCTCATTGATTCCTTCTTTTGTCGTCTCAGGAATGGCAAGCATCTCCCCTAGCATGCTTCTGGATCTTCTTACATGCCTTGGCTCCTGAAAATTGGCATTTGATGCCACCAAAGCTAGCCGCTCCGACAGCTTTTTCTTGGCTTCTATAATAAATGACGACTCAGGAGAATCAGATGTTTGATGAAAGGATGAGGCTGTTACTGGACTATCACTTCTGTCCCAAGAACACTTTGTAGCTGAAGTTGCCATCTCAGAATGGCTTGTACTTTTAACCTCATCGTCCAAGTATACAATTCCTGACTTGTTGAATGAGCTCTCATCGCCAATGTATACATTTGATAATACTGAGGACGATAAAGCTTCATCTTTTCTGCTTCTACCCTGGCTTTCTTGTTCCTGATAACTTATCTTCTCAACTGCTTCTCTTGAACTTACTGATTCATCAACACAAGTCAGATCTCCAATAGAACTATGTGTACCCATCAATGTTGGGAAATTGTTGGGAAGTATAGTCCTTGTGTCATAGGGTTTTCCAGGGCTTGGCTTCAGAACAACTATCCTTGTCGGTGAGGATAAGGCATTGCATCTAGGCTCACAGAAATCAGTGCTCCAATGCTTATTTGCTTTCCCCACACTTTCATCAGAATCTGATAGCCGTCGTTTTTCCATCAATCTTTTAGCTTTCCTGTCCATGGTACTGGAAGGTTTCAGCACAGTAATACGAGTCATCTGAGAGGGTCGAGAAACGCTCTGTGGCTCCAATACATGTTTTCTGAACATTGAGTTTGGTTCTTCCAGAAACTTAAGGAACAAATCTCTGTTCGAGTTCAAAACTTCTACTGCATCTCGGAACTCCTTAGACTCAAGGAACTTGCCATCAATGGCCAAGTTTTTTGCTTCTATGAACTTCTCCCGAACAAGGACCATTCGTCGTTGATACGACTGTTCTTCAGACCAGGTATTCTTTAGCGGCTGTTCTACTTCATATATATCTCTACAATCTTCTTCACCTGCGAAAGAATGAACCTCACATGGCAGCGTGTTGCCACCCTCCTGCCATTGGCACTGTTGAAACTCTCCCACCAAACCAGTGCTTAAACAGTTCTTATTTCGAGCTTTCGCATTGCTTCTCATTGAATTCTGCACTGCCATAGAATCAAGCCCCATTAGCCTCGCTACCACGCCCGGTGTGATCATTCTAGATTCAGTATCACTACCAGTTTCCTGCGATGCAAGCATATCAGTTGGTGTTTCACCCAAAATCTTATTTGGAGATCTAGTCCTTCACTCACAGCTTATTTGTAGTTGGATACGAATTAGAAAAAGATAAAAACAAACATCCAAGTTCCAAAGGATGAGATTGCTTGCCTGTTCTCCTTCCATATCTTCGACAACTGGATATATCGACCTCATTTACTGCATTAGATCCGATTCTTTACCAGCTGCAAGAAATTAATATATTGAGTATGAATGGCAGCTGGGGCATGGAAATTACAGTTCATCCGGATCAGGGTTTTCAATGCCAGAGATACAATAAGTAAATTACCGCCACATAAATCTAATGATTCATGAACTATATCCCAAAATGATTTCATCAAAATAGGAAAGAAGACAGACAGAACAATATCTGATGATGATGCATAGTTTCATAGCAGAATTCGAAGAATGAAACAAACAAAAAAAAAACTGGCATTTAAAGCATTGAACTGGAAACAACCAACACACCAACAGCGACAAAAATTTTTACCAAAGAAGAGATTGATCCCGCCAAGAAGGGTGATCTTCAGCCGAAGAAAGATGGTGAACAACGAAGAAGAATGATGGAAAGTGAAGAGGATGAAGGAAGAGAGAAAACGTATTCACGAAAGAGAAAAACGAATCAAAAAGGCATTATAGGCAGTTTGAAAGCAAACAGAAAGAACAGGAAGGCAGAACAGTTGGCAGCGATTTCTCAGTGAGAATTTTGTCTTCTTGTGAACAGGTTGCGAGACAAAAGTTTACAGAAAGATTCCAAGGAGAATCGCTCAAAACAGAGTGCTCAGAGGCGATCCGAGCTCAAACATTATCCGAAACAGCAGCAAATGAGCGGAAAAAAAATGCGAAGGCTCACCCTTTTGTAACAGAGGCCGAAGGAATCAGAAGAAATAGGATGGTTTCTACGGGCCGATCGATCGATCGATCGATCAACCAAACTATTTGGGGATAACGAAGCCAAAAGGCGAGTACGGATCGAAAACATAGTTGAATGAAAGAGAGAGAGAGAAAAAGGAAACAGAGAGCGATCACCGACCTTGCACACGTCCGGCTATCCCGCCTCCTTAACATCTGATGCTACCGCTCTCTCCGCTGCCAGCCACGGCGCTTGCCTTCTTCAGTCTCTCATTGCTGCGTGAAGTGGGCGAGCGAGAGATGGGATGGGGAATGGATTGATTTTACCGCATTTTACCAAACTTCAATTTAATTATATATATTCGATTTACATTTACGGAAAAGAAAAAGAAAAAGTGAATTGGGAGAGTCGGAGGAGATGATCTCCAGCGATTTCTTCGGCGATCTCGATCTCCTCCGCCGCCGACCTCGTTTCGCCTCACCCAACGCTCTCCGCTTCGATATATGCCCGACATGGCCCGCTGCTTCCTTCCTTGAAGTCGGCCGATGCGGCTTCTTCCACTTCCCTCTCCCCCACAGTGCCAAATACGTCCCCCTTCGCGGCCCCTTGCAGTCGGGCGGTGGCGTCCTAATCCCATCTCTCCTCCAGCCGCCTTCGCTCCTCTCGGCAGGGCCGTCGAAGTACTCTTCTCTCCCTTTTCCACCATCAAGATTGTGTTTTTTCTGTCCCAATTTCGTTGGCGTATAGTTAAATTGCCTGTCTGCCGGCGAAGGGTGCGGAGGCAGCGGCCGTCAAGCCGAAAGGCAAACATGGAGGAAGCGGGTGGTCTTTGGCCTTGGCAACGGGCCGGGTGCTGGTGGAATTGTTCTGGCTTACGGTGGGGGGTGGCTGCTGCGGCCTTCCTTGTGGCCTTGAGTTGGTTCGAAGTCGGGGGATTGCCTCTGGGATGGCGCCGCCACCAAGATATGCATCGAGAGTTTGCTCGCTTATTTATGCTCTCATGCCCATAGTGACTCTGTAAGTCCACTGTTTTTCAATGTCGTTAAAATTTACTTTTCAAGCAGTACGAACACTGTATGTTCCTGAGCTAGAGTTGCATAATGGATCAGAAAGGGTGAGGAAAGATGCTTCATGTTAGAACTATGCTATACAAATGGAAGAAAAAAACAAAGAAAGAATTCTTTTAGGCGAATTGCTTTACATGAATGGATATGTCAAACTCATGGTTCCATTGGCATCGTCTTGCCCTTCTATATTAGACTAATCGTGATCATCATGTGCCCGTTAAAGTAAGAGGTTTGGATATTATCAGTGATCTAGTATTGCATACGGTTCGATGAAGGATACAACTCCATTTTGCCATCCCCAATTAGTTGGGGGTTAAAAGGCTTGACAATGATGATAAAACTTGTTGTGCTGCATGTCATAATCTATATTTTCAATTCCACAATACAATTGAAGTGTAGAAAAAAGTCACTTTGAGATTTTCATATGCTGTTCTATGGAGTTTTTTTGGCACCTTTCTTCCCAC
>JBBPFQ010000107.1:6417782-6428215 GCA_037974815.1 Kaempferia elegans | reverse complement strand
GAGATGTTAGCGATGTCAACCCTAACCCAGAGTCTCAAATTTAACCAATCCAACTCCCAAATCCTAAATCAATTGCTACGATGATGCTTACCTTCAATCTGCTATGAGAGCGATCAAGGAATCGTGTCTGCACAGGAGATCAAGGAGATTGTGTTGGAAGATAGCTTTACGGTCGAAGTCACCCAAAGCTAAAGCACAGTCTCGACCGTTCCCTACTCGGCAGCGGCGTTGGCCAGTGGAGTCGACGGCGTCTGTTGGAGCATAGTAGCAGCGTCGCCCAATCAGCCTCACGGGAATAGGTTCGGCGGCGATCCGACGTCGGCTAGGGCAGGGGAGATGGTCAGAGGTTGTCCGGCGTCAGTCGTCGGCCGTCGACTCGTAGCAACTCGCTACCGAGCGACACTCGCATGAGAGGGCAGAGAAGTGGAGACGCGGAGAAACAAGGAGTCGCGTGGTTGCTCGGCGTGAATCCTTTATAGCCGACGCCGTGCTCGCGGAGAGGAAAACGAAACGGCGACGCTTCGAGAAGAAACCGCAGTGGTCGTGTGAGAAGAGATGCGGCGGCTTCCGCGCGTGTGAGGGGAAGGAAAGGAAATCGGGAGGGATTAGGGAAGAAATTAGGTTTTTATAATGAACTTAGCTTTAAATCGATTAAAGCCTAGATTCCATTCCTCAATCAACTCTCACATTTGGGTATTCCAAAACAGGCTTTTTACAAAACCTAAACGGATATCCCCACAAAACAAGTCAAACGGTCTCCTATAAATCCCCAGAAAATATCCAAAAATTCCTAAAAATCCAACAAATATTATTCGTATAATAATATTTATTAAATTTTTATTATTTGGAGCCGAATCTTACAGCTGACTAACCTTTCGAGTTAATTCGGCCTGAACTCAAAACGATCACATTAAAATAAAATAGCATCAACGATTATTTAGGTTTGAACTTTTATGCTGATTAACCACTCTAAAAATTTTCCTGAATGATCGCTTATTGATGATGCAGGACAAGGAAGGCATTCCACCAGATCAGCAGAGATTGATTTTTGCAGGGAAGCAATTGGAAGATGGTAGAACTCTTGCAGACTACAACATTCAGAAAGAGTCAACACTTCATTTGGTTCTCAGGCTTCGTGGTGGAATGATGATCAAGGTGAAAACCTTAACTGGGAAAGAAATTGAGATTGACATTGATCCCACTGATACAATTGATAGGATAAAGGAACGGGTCGAGGAGAAAGAAGGGATCCCACCTGTCCAGCAAAGGTTTGTTTGCTTTTCTGTTGAATGGTAACTTTAATGAGATTGAATCTATCTGACAATTTTGGATTGATTCTAACGTGTCAGAATCCTCAAAAGCTCATTCTCTCTTAGAAATGGATGAGGGTGCTCATAATATTGTTTCTTCAAGAGTTTCCGGGAAGTGTTTTCAGAGGATTTTACTTGAATGCTTTCATTTTAGAATTGGATTGTCGAGTGAATTGGTTTGACCTCCATTTGGTACAAGTAACAATTTAATCAGTCCAACGCTGAAAGAGTGATAGTGAAAAGATATGGCTGACAATCTTGACACCAAATTTTATACATTTTGACCTTAGTTGATCCGCTGAACCTGCTTACCTTTTAGTGCCTTTTCATTAACAAAACAGTGCTTAGAGGAAATAAAATGCAGAGTTGTTAATTCATTTCCTTATCATATACTTAGAACCTCATGATCATTCTGTGAGAAAATTTCAATTTAGCTATAATCTTCTACTTTAATATCTAGATAGTTCAGCACTTTTGAGACAGACAACCTGTGGAATTGGAAGTATCATTTGGGAAGAAAATGTTTTGATATTAGATATCAATTGTTAAAAGAAACCATTAAAGAAAAAAGAATTACTGCCAAAGAGACTTGGTTCACTGAATATTTTGTGTGAAAATCTGTGTGATTATATTAGCTTATGTTTCAAATTGTGCCGAACTTCTGTATTTGTTGTCCCTGCGAGATTTTGGATTTGATGATAAAATTGCTAGCAGAAGCTTCAAATGTAGTATTTTTTTTTTTAAATCTTGGCTTACTCCTGATTGTTTACATTTATTAAATTTCTTTTGAACTTGGCCTCCATTGATGTTTTAATGTGGGAAGTTTGTCCGTTAATTTGTTGCCTCGTCTGCTTAATATCTTTTTGTGATGCTAACTGGATTTTGGTGCCGTTTTACTGATCGTGATCTTGCTGTGGATGCCAATTGTTGGTCATTGTGTGGAGCGTCTTACATGTCAAATATAATTCTGGGAGTTTTAGTGTTTTTTTTTCCAATTATTACTGGGTTTAGTATTATTTTGTCCTTGTCACTGAGTTCACAGCCATCTTATATTGTTCCGTACAGGCTTATATATGCTGGAAAACAGCTAGCTGATGACAAGACTGCCAAGGAATACAATATTGAAGGTGGCTCTGTTCTCCACCTTGTCCTTGCCCTGAGGGGTGGCAAGGACTAATTCCAGCATGCTAGGGATGTGTTTATTTGTGACTTCTTTTTTATTTTATTTTATGAAGGTGTTATTTGTGTCCCTTTTTTTTAGTAAAAGATAATTAAGCTGATGTTAGTTGTCCTTACCGTTGCTGATGTTAGGTGTTATTTGTGCCCGTATTTGTGACTTTTTTTTGGATGAAATGTTTTAGATATATTTTACAATATGATAATCTCAATCCATGTGGCTTTGCTATTAGGCAATCTTGTCATCAATGAAGTCTATTCCAAAGACATACTTTAGATTTCGTGGTAATGTTTCTCAAGATAATTGGCTTTGCTCTTCATAATTCTTTGGCATCACATATATGTATTTTAAAGATATATTCGTTGAGTGGTCGTGTCTGTTTTTTGTTTTTTTTTTTCAAAGGAGTAGTTTGAAAAGGAAACGCCTGATTTGCTTATTTAGGAGACCTAGGTAAACTTGGATCGTAAAACATGCTTTTAAATTTACCGTCACTTGTGCAACATGTGCGAGAAGAAACAATGCGAATGCGAGGCGTAGCTTATTTTTATTTTGCAAATTATTAGAGTAAAACCTTATATTTCAAAGTATTGGTTGTAAAATGAAAAAAGAAGAATAAATTTACACAATCCTAATGGGCACACAGTAGTTGGATAGTCCAACAAGGCCTACTCTGACGGATTGGAGGCCCAATTTTGCCCAACTGAAGTCATCAGCCCCTTCCTTTTACTAACGACAGTCGTCCATCCTCGGATTTCGTTTCGCTTCGCCTGTGGCTTAAGTTTTACCTTCTCCGAATCCCGGCGGAATCTTTGAAACCCTAGGATCGATGGGGCAGGGAACCCCCGGCGGGATGGGGAAGCAGGGACACCCTGGCGATCGTAAGCACGACGGCGATAAGAAGGACAAGAAGTTCGAGCCGGCGGCACCGCCATCTCGTGTCGGCCGCAAGCAGCGCAAGCAGAAAGGTCCCGATGCCGCTGCACGAATTCCCACCGTCACCCCCCTCTCGAAGTGCCGCCTCCGCCTTCTTAAGCTCGATCGCATCAAGGACTATCTCCTCATGGAGGAGGAGTTCGTCGCTAACCAGGAGCGCCTCCGCCCCCAGGAGGAGAAGAACGAGGAGGACCGATCCAAGGTAGACGACCTCCGGGGTTCGCCCATGAGCGTGGGGAATCTTGAGGAGCTTATTGATGAAAATCATGCCATCGTCTCCTCGTCCGTCGGGCCGGAGTACTACGTCAGCATCCTTTCCTTTGTCGATAAGGACCAGCTGGAACCTGGTTGTGCCATCCTTATGCACAATAAGGTCATTCTTTTTCTCGATCGCTTCTCCATTTTAGGACTTGTGTTAGCACTTTTTTACACTGTAAGATCGACGCTAACCTTTTGTAATTTTTATGAGAAATTTGAGGCAGCATCTTCTTCTGTCGAAAAGAATGATAAAATGTCTCTTTTATTTTCTTATTCCCCTTTGTTGGATTTTTTAGGAATGACTTCATATCCGATGCTTAAATGGACACCTTGAATTGGCTCTTTCTGCAATCATTATAAATTTGTCCTTTCCTTATATGCAAGCCGTGGAACTAGCAGCTTGCATGTTCTCTATTCACTACTCTACCTTTTCTAGGATCATAGGGATCTTAGGATAGTTGAGTTTGCATGAACTATTTGTTATCTTTTTGTGGTCATATGGACCAACTCAACAGTAAAGGGGAGCCTTGGCGCAACGTTAAAGTTGTTGCTGTCTGACATAGAGGTCATGTGTTCGAATCTCGGAAACAATCTCTTGCAAAGCAGAATAAGATTTGGCAGGAGCTTCGTGCACTAGGCTGCCATTTATGGACCAGCTCAAGGCACCAGATTAAACAAAACTTGGATGAAAGGAACAAGTAGGCTGGAGATGATGAACAGGTGAAGATGACCTCGCCGGTGAAGTAGCCATGGATCTGGCAGAAGTCAAGTAAGAAGTGGGAGGGGAAGGAGAGTGTGTATAGGAAGAAAATTTTTCTTTCTGTTTGTTTTCGTTCGCCGATCCCCATTCATGTTTATAACTTGAATTCTGATGCTCATTGTGCTACCTTGACCACCATCTAGAGTTTTCTCTTTAAACCATTCTAATTACTTATTCTTCTGTGTTTTTTTTATATAGTATGCAGAAGTTCATGTTTATTCAAGAAAATAAGAAAATTCATTTAGTGTGTAAACAATCATGTAATGATAAATCATTATTGTTTTTCTAAAAGCTAGATTCATGATTTTGTAAAAGAATAAAGAATAATATTTATTTAAAGCTTATTTAAAAAGAATGTAATGGTCGGTATACCAAACATTACAAATCATTACATTTAGAACTAATTTAGTATACAAAGTGCCATTTAATTTTATTTATTTCCTGCATCTTATACTCTTAGAATTTAGATTATGTAGACAAATAGCTTGCATATACAATCTTGCTTCGAGGGCAGTCGAGGGTCTGCAAACTTAGGATTGCAAGATCCTATAACTTAGTTAAAATATTGTATCGAGTATCTTGCATTTGTTATTTTATAATTTTAACTGCAGCTTAAGTTTAATTAAGACCACATAGCATGCCCTAAAATGTAATTGTCTATGCAATTTAAAGAAATAAGTTAGAGCAAACTATCAAGTTAAGAGAAAAGTATTTCCAGAGGCAATGAGTTCATGTACGACATGCAAAATATTCCAGAGCAAGTAACCTTATATGTGAGTATAATTCTAATCATCCAATAGGTAAAGTATTTTAGTAATGTGTTTTTTATCAATTATTGAACACATGTTGCACATTTCTTCTTTAAAATCTGAAAAAAAAAATCTGTAGAGAATTATTGACGATTATCACTGCATTGTAACTGTACTAGCTGTGTTTCTTTTCTTTGAAATGAAGATCTGTTTTAACTGGAATATCATAAGTTGTACTTGTTTAAACATCTAATTGTTAAAAAAAAATTTATGCAAGTATCCATATAGCTGTCACTACAAATGCACTAGCTGTGTTTGCTTTTTTTGAAGTGAGAATCTTGACTACCCAATATTATTATTTTTCCTGTGTATCTATTGTCAATTAAATTAGAATGTCTTCTGCAGGTCCTATCAGTTGTTGGCCTTCTTCAGGACGAAGTTGATCCTATGGTTTCTGTTATGAAAGTTGAGAAAGCACCTTTGGAATCATATGCTGATATAGGTGGCTTAGATTCTCAAATTCAAGAAATTAAAGAAGCTGTTGAACTTCCTCTGACCCATCCTGAACTGTACGAAGATATTGGCATTAGGCCCCCTAAGGGTGTCATATTATATGGGGAGCCTGGAACTGGAAAAACTTTGCTTGCCAAGGTGAGAGATTGTATTATTTTGATTCTGTTCAATTTTTGTGACTCACAAACTATCATGTCATTTTGCATTGCTTCGATCATTCAATTTGCCTTTTCTTTTTATTTTTGTCTATGTTTTACTTTTTACCAATAATTTTGTGTAATTATATTTGCACAATCATTTGGTCTTCTCTTTGACAAATTTGCATCCCTATCATTTTTTATGAGTTGAATGGAATAGTATCAAGGTTCAAAGTTGTGCTCTGAGTTGGGCTAGTTGCCTTCTGTCAAAAATAACCACACTGATGTTGTGCTGAACAACACTGAAGGGGCTGGGGAGCTGCTGCAGAATGCTAGTAGCATAATGAGGAAAAGGAGACAGGGAGCAACTTCCAAACCATAGAAGCATGATGTTGATGAGGAGGAAGAGGAACAGGAGAAAGAAAAACCAACCTAGAAGTTTGCTGGAGCCATCACCATTGAAATTGTCGCCTCTTGGTCTTGGTCTGTGCTGGCGTACCACCATAGGAATGGAACATTATGTCTCACCAAAACCCTTATTAGTATAATTCTCAGCTTTTGTTAGGGATAACAATACATGCAGAGATATGATTATAGGAAAGAATATAACTGTTGGCATAATTTATTGTAATGAAACATGGTGTCTCCTAATGCTAATTTATTGCCTATCAAAAATTTATTGTACTTATATCTCCTTTTACATTCAATTAGATTGTTAAAATTATTACACTCTTAGTCACTTTAATGCTATGATTGACAACATCTGTAACTCCTTCACTACACTATCATGGACAAATTGCAGGCTGTAGCAAACTCAACATCAGCCACTTTCTTGCGTGTTGTTGGTAGCGAGTTGATTCAAAAGTATTTGGGTGATGGCCCAAAACTTGTTCGAGAATTATTTAGAGTGGCTGATGAACTTTCTCCTTCAATAGTGTTTATTGATGAGATAGATGCAGTTGGAACCAAAAGGTAAAATTAAACAAGAATTAAAAAGTTTGTACTTCTTTTTCTGTATGAGTAAAGATGATGTTTATTTTGAAAAAAAAAAATAATCGCATTATTTTTATAGATATGATGCTCATTCTGGTGGTGAGCGTGAAATACAGAGGACTATGTTGGAGTTGCTGAACCAGTTAGATGGTTTTGACTCGAGGGGGGATGTTAAGGTCATTCTTGCAACTAACAGAATTGAAAGTCTGGATCCAGCCTTGCTCCGTCCTGGTCGGATAGATAGGAAGATCGAATTCCCACTGCCAGATATTAAAACAAGGCGGCGAATTTTTCAAGTGTGTTATTTCTCTTGACTAATTATAGAGATATGGTTCAATGCAATATGCCTATTTCTGCACATGGCCCGATTTTAGGGACCTGCTGATCTTTTTGCCATCAATTGCTTAGATACATACTACTAGAATGACACTGGCAGATGATGTCAACCTGGAAGAATTTGTCATGACAAAGGATGAATTTTCTGGAGCTGATATCAAAGCAATCTGTACTGAGGCTGGTTTGCTAGCTTTAAGAGAGCGTAGAATGAAGGTAAACCATGATCTAATGATTGCTCTTTTCTCTTGAAAGTGATAAGTAGGAGGAATGTTTTTAGTATAATGTTGTCAGGTAATATTTTTCCACATTAGTACGTGTTTTTTAATTTATATGTTAAAATAGATGCTATGTATTTCCAAAGGAAACTATGATTTTTTTTCTCTTCTATTCCCAGCCATGTTTTCAAAACCTAATCATCGTGAAAGATAACTGATAAATGCTACTTTTGGAGATTTGTTTCAGAAAGAATACTACATAGTTATGTTTTTTTCTTCTAACTTATTCTGGTGAGTTATTTAGTAGTTTCAATATGGCGGTTCATGTGAAACATGATCATATGTTTTTCATTAGTAAATTTGGGCATACTTCAGTTGTTTGCTTTTATCAATCCATTAATGTTGAACTGCGGGTCTGTTCATGAAAGTTGACTTGTCATCATCGTACATGGAATTCCTGGTTCAATTAGTTGACTTGTCTCTTTGAAGGTGAAGAAATATAATTTTGTAAATACTGAAATCTTCCATTAATTTTTTTGTTGATTTGTATACTTGTGTATCTTTATAGTACCTTGATTCTAATGTAAATGGAAATCATTGATCGTTGAAGCGAAGTGGATAACTGTATATGTTACCTATTGGAAACTCTGTCTGACATGTTCACTTGTTTCTAAACATAAGTCTATGCAAGGTTAGTGTTACTGCTTGACTTGAACAACTAACCTGCCTCTCCTTGGTACTTTCCACTTATGTTTTTGAAGTACAAATAGATACTTCATAGTGTTAGCATTCTCTGTTTATCTGGCTGAGCTTCATTCAATTGATGAGGGTTTGGTGGAATGGAATTCCTAATCGTATGTGCATTCTTTGTGAATGCCACATATAATAGTAGCTATACATGGTAACTCATTGCAAAATTATCTGTTCCCAGGTTACTCATGCAGACTTCAAGAAGGCCAAAGAAAAGGTAATGTTTAAGAAGAAGGAAGGAGTGCCAGAAGGACTCTACATGTGAGCAACTGATCTTCTTGGACTGGAAGATGGTTAGTCTTATTTGTTGATTTTTATCATACTAATGCAGCCTTTTAATTTATTTATTTTTTCATTAATTTTGTTATCTGAAGGGGAGCCTTGACACAATAGTAAAGTTATTGCCGTGTGATTTAGAAGTCACGGGTTCAAGTCTCGAAAATAATCTCTTGCAAAATGAGTAAGGCTGAGTACAATAGACCCTTCCCGGGATCCTGCATTAGCGGAAGCTTTATGCACCCGGCTCGTAGACGTCATATTAACTAGTTGCCCAACTATAGTTAAGTTGTTGTCTGAGAGAGGATGCAACAAGAAGCACAAACTATATGGTAGTTGTTGCATCCTCTATTAGACATCAAATTAACTGCAATTGATCGAATACAGTTTTTGCTTCTTGTTCGTTCGTCTAGACAGTGGAAATTAACTTTATTATTTGATTGTGTAGCAAGATGTGAGCATAGTGTTTGAAATCAATGAATTCCCTTTTGGATTTCTCCGCACCACTTTTGCCGTCTTTCCACACTAGAGGAATCTCGCTATGGCATATGAAAACCTTGGAAACTTGTATCTGATGAGAAAATGTTATTTATCTTACACTTGAGAGAACTGAATCAACTGATTGTCCTAGGTTGTCTGCCTACGTAGAGTTTTGAATAGGCAGTGAAGCATTGAGGCACTGCTGAAAATTGGCATTCATGTCTTAACAGCACCTTAAGTGTTTTTTTTCCGTCAAGTTCCATTCTTTTGTTAATATAAGTGGCTGCTTGGCTAACATTTTTCTAGGTTACTATGATCTTTGGAATCGGGTTCGGCTTTTGTGAAATATCCACACTGGGCTATCAGGAATGTTATCTCCGTGACAAAACGATGACCTATTCACGTGTCTTAGCATATCTAGGAATTTACTAGCAACCAAGTTTGTTGCATGAAATGAAATTACCAAGGAACGGAATAGTTGTTCCTAGGAAATAGAGTAAAAATTCAATAGGATTATGTATTAGTTTGGTTTGCAAATCTAATGAAATAAATTAGATATAGAATCTCTACGCTATAGTTTGCTTCATAGTGTTCCATTCTCAGTTCCATTTTTTGTCTGTAAAATTTTGTGTGAACACTCCTTCCTCCCCAAATTGCCTATTCCATTTGAGCTACTCAGCACTTCCAACTCTTTTCCCGGCCTGATTTGTCATTTTGCCAAGTCTGGTTAACCATTTGACCCATGTAGCTTGCTCAGTTCATTCAAGTTCATCTTGCCTATATTGCCTAATTTAACCATCCAACTAGGCCCATTTAGCCCATCTAACTATTTTGGAGAATGTAATTGTGGAGGGGTACATATTTCTTGGAGTGGTTTCAGGAATGAGCATCACAAGGGAGTAACCATAGATAGAAATATCGTTCTGTGCCCCCCGACATGGACGATTTTTACCGTTCTACATGCGGAACAAAACGAGCACATGGAGCTCATTAATTTCGCTCGCACGAAGTGTCCCTGAGATGCCCCAGAGGTGTCTTCGGAAGCCTCCGGTGGCGCCAGAACCTTCTTCGGATGGGTCCCGTGTCGCCGAAGGCGTCCCGCGACAAAATGCTTCCCACGCTCGTGCAGGAGGCATCCCACCATCGGACACTTTCAGCGGCGACAGAACTGTCACCAGACGCTTCTGGCGGTGCCGGAACCGTCGTCGGACGCTTCCTGCTATGGCGGAAGTGCTTGTTGCGGATGATAACACTCTGCAAAATTATGATTTACTTAATTTAAACAATTCCTAGTGTGATATTTCGAAGAGGTTTTTATAAACCTTAATTAAATTATCTTAATAAAAGATATAAAAATTATTTAAAATTTTAAAAAATTACTAATTTTATTAATTGATATCCTAATTTTTTTTTACTTTTTAAATTGTATATAAAAATTATAAATTTTTAATATTTTTTTATTGTTTTATGTTTAATTGATATTCTAGTTTGTTTACTATTTTAAATATATATTATTTAAATAAATAAATAGTTAATTTATATAATT
>JBBPFQ010000107.1:6371110-6382066 GCA_037974815.1 Kaempferia elegans | reverse complement strand
TTACACAAGAAAATTACTAAATGGAGAGAATCAAGATAGAAAATGGCTTGTGTACTCGAAAGATGCAAATAAAGTATATTATTTTTGTTGCAAATTGTTTAAATCAGTGAAAAATAAAAGTTTGTTAGCAAATGAAGGACTTAATGATTGGAAACATTTAAGTGATAGACTTAGACAACATGAGAATGGTATTGAGCATATTACTATATTTGGAAAATCTTGAAAAATATATTTTATATGAAATTTATCATATTTTAAATAAAATATGTTATTTTTCAAAATTTTCTATTAAATTTTATTCAAATTGTTTGTTAGGGAAAAAAATTTATAGGGCCCCCCTTTCTCTTTTCGCCAAGGGCCTCTAAAAGTCAGGGCCGGCCCTGCTCGCAACTAACAGATGTTGGACTTCTGGGTCGCTTACCGTGAGTATTTTTTCGATTTACCCTGATAGTCGATAGAAAACTTCCATAGAATCGAATCAGTCATCTCAAAGATAATCAATGAGGTTAACTGAATTAATCCATATAAAATGATAAATTTTCAAAGATGGAAGAGACATATTTTATGGGTTGATCATTTGGAATGCTCTTGGCGAGAGCCCATAGCGGCCAGAATTACAGTATAGCTGGTGTGATTTTCACTTGCTCTCTAACTCTGTGTTTTTTGTTTTTTTCCTCTGCACTATCATGTTTTACTTTTTGCCTGACACTAACAACATCTATATCAATTTTCCTAAATATAAAACTTATCTTAAATTTTATATTAAAAAATTTTACATCAGCTATCCTATTTATTTCTTAAATTTAGATTTCATATAAATAGTATTTATTTAAATTTATAAAATGAAATCTATTTTTTAAATATTAAAATATCATTTAATTTAGGAAAGAAAAGAAATAAAGGAATAAATTGGGTAATGAAAACTAAGAATTATATAGGAAGAAAGAAAAAATTAAAAAAAAAATAAATATAAAGTAAATTATAGGAAAGTTGACGCATAATTTAGTAAAAAATGAATATTTAAATGTATTAAAATAATTTTTTCTATTTTAAATTTTAAATAATAAATATAAGCAATGCTCTAATTCGATGGATCATATCAACCTCAACAGTTGCTGACTAATATTGACACGAAAGGTCACTCATTCAGTTGTGAGGTAGACGAAGGAGCCAAAAGGAAGGAGTAAAGGGTAACCGAGCAGAGGACATCATCATTATCATTATCCATTAATCAATTTTAATTTTATTTTTTAAAAATTAGAAAATTTTATTCCAATTATAGATTTTTTTTTCAATTCTTTTCCTCTGACTATATATATATACCTTCGCATGTTCGGGAGTCTGGAACGGTTTACATATATGGATCATCCATGATAAATGTATAGGATAATGTATAGGATAACAGAACTTATCCAGTTCATTTCATAGGTTATAGTAGCTATTGGATATATTTTATTTATATGATCTTGTCGGTTAAGCAGTCGGATGGACACCAGAAAGCACCCCGCTCAGTCGGACGGAGAAATTGCTAATGATGTGGCGTGTTGGCGCACTCGGTTCTGTGCACACTTAGACGAGCAAAAGCGTTAGCCACCAAACAGGAGTCGCCGCTTTGTGTTTGGTGCTCCGACGCTCAAGTTAGTCCAACGCGATTTAGAAAAATATGCTTGGAAGAAGAAAAAAAGGAGAGAGCTTCCGCGTGTGTGCACGTAGGGAAAAGCGTACTTGAAGTCTTTCTCCACAGGCCTATTTATAAGGGAGAAAGATTTTTGTCAGCTGTGGACACGTGGCGATTTCTTTCCATGCTGGGCTGTCTATATATGGGATGCTCATAATTGCGCCCGCCACGTGTTATTATCTGATAGGTTGATTAGCTAGTTAGAAATATTCTCTGACATTCCGTTGGGCTAGGCGACAAAGGACTTTTGTCTTGTTGTTCCGATCAGACTATATGGTCCCCACTTATTTTGTCGTTATGAGCTAATTGGGCAGTGACCTTGGCGATCCGAGTCGCCAACCAATCGCCAACCAACCAACTGCTTATTTCATGAGATGACTTTCTGATTCCTACTGAATTGATGGGGCCGCTTTAATATAATGTATCCGATCGGGCGTACTGTCCAATCGGGTGAGGTGTTCGTCCGACCACTCGGCTCGGTCGGTACCTTCTGTCTAGTCGAGTGAGGTGTCCGGCCGGCCAATCGGCTTGGTCGGGCCTATCGACTTCTTCACTACCCCGTACAACCTTGCTTCTTTGTTGACCTGGATGATCTGACATCTTTTTTGATTTTATGATGACATGACTTCTTTATTGACTGACCCTTGACATCGGACCATTATAAAATTTAAATTTTAAACTCACTCTAAACACATTATATCAATTATCACAGTAATGTTAGGTCAGAGATATTTTTGAGATAAAAATATTGAAAGGGCAGTTTTTTTTTTAAGGATGGTAAAGTTTGGGAATTTTTTTCCCAAAAAAAGTCTTCCAACCAAAGATTATCAAATAGAACCAATTTTGTAGATAGATTTAATTGAACTAAATCACAGAATATGTTTAAAATCGTTGAAATTAAATTGAAATTATTAAGAAAATAATTTGTCATTACTAAAATTTGAAAACTTATTTTTAAAAACTACTAAATTTTGGGACAATTTTAGTTTAGATTTATTTACACAGAGAAAGCGTAACTGAAACCAAATTTATCGGATTTTTTTTGCTGCATGTCTATTGAAATGATCCGAATCCGCATATCCACTTTCCTTGCAAAAAGGGATTCTGCGGTTGACGTGACGTCGAACGCGGTTTGCCGACGCCTCCGATTCCTCCTCGTGCTCAACGCGAATCCTTCGGCGGAGGAGGAGGCGGAAGGGCCCTGGGGAAGCAGCGACGCGGCGGCCATGAAACCCACGAAGAAGAATAGGAGGAGCAAGAAGAGGCGGAAACCCGCCGGATCCGATCTCCCGCAAGAGGTAGACGCGGCGGCGAACGGCGACGCCGCCGCCCGAGCCCTGGAGTGGTTGATCGAGGCCTTTTCTTCGTCTGTATCCCTCGATCAGATTGATTCGGTGTACAGGGAGGCCGGAGGCGACCCTTTCAAGGCCGCCGGCATCCTCGGCGCCCAGCTTGACGACCCTGGGGAAAAACTATCCGTGGGTAAGCCCGTCGTGGCGGTTCGGAAGCAGAAGCGAGCACCTGCGGCCACGGGGATAGTACCGGATGTGATTGGAAAGGGTTATATTGGATCCGTGAGGAGGAGCAGAGATGGCGGTAGTAATTTGCAATTTAAGGATAGCATGAAGAGGATGTACAGCGTGGAGGAGGCTGAACAGTTCTTGTGCTCCATGCTTGGAGATATGTCTGAGATTTCCATGGATGTTGTCCGGGATGTCTTAGGTGAGCGCTTGCCTTTGGTCAATTTTTTCTTTTGCCATTGACCAATATCTATATGCATGGCTGTTGTTGTGCACCAAATATTTCATGACGGTATGGTAGTGGGTTCTTATCACTGAGTTACTACATCACTTCTACATTGATGATTTCGGATTCGGACTAGAGAACGGGGAGGGAGAGGAAAGGAAGCCATTAGGTCGATTAGTTGATGATTAGATGGAAAAGAAGGAAATTTAGATGGGAAAAATGCGAGGAAGAAATCATCCTTGCTATAATTCATCTTTCTTATGTCGCTTCCCAGAAGTCCCCTGATTGCTGCTTACAAAATTTGACAAATTTCACATTCAACATAATTGCTGATATCGGATTCTACTTTCACCTCCATGAATCAAGCCTTTTGTTCCTTGATTTGAGGCTTCTGCCTTGATTGCTGATATACAATGGCATGGGTTAGGAGGGAGGCGTAGTCTATCTTGGACATGCGGGGGGTAACAATGCACGATGCATAGAAATGCTGATATCGCTTCTCTCGTA
This sequence comes from Kaempferia elegans, assembly GCA_037974815.1. NCBI lineage: Eukaryota > Viridiplantae > Streptophyta > Magnoliopsida > Zingiberales > Zingiberaceae > Kaempferia > Kaempferia elegans. The sequence continues at coordinate 6,378,135 of JBBPFQ010000107.1, read as the reverse complement.
GCTGCTGTTCTGCCTCCACATGGTTGAGCGGCTCCCCACATCCATTTGCCAGCTTTTGACCCTTCTTCTTTGGGCATTACTTCTCTAAATCCTTTGTTGTTCAACACTTGTCACCTCGTGAACTAACATCTAGAGGTCGACATCCAATACCATTGTCAGTGAACACCATATTGGATCAACGGAGAGGCAATGCCATCATATTCTTTGTCCATCGGATGACTTTTTCCTCTGTGCTGCCCTACATTTGTTCAGAAATAAAATTGACCTCTATTCTTTCTACAATATCGTCTACTGGTTCACTTCTATCTTCAATCGTGTAAGAGTAATGATAGAAAGGGGCATTCAACACTTCTTTTTTATGATATCGGAATCCTCCTTCCAGGAAATAATAGAATTTGGTTTTAACCTCATTCTCATCAATTTTATAGGATTATATATTTTAAGCTGAAATAGTGAACAAAATGTGTTAGCAATTTTTTTTTTTATAGATTCATATTTATTTTTGGCTCTCTGCCTCTGGTAAGTGGAAGTGCATAATTATTTGCATATGTGTCTCTTTTGCAGATCATTGTGGAAACAGTGTTGAAAAGGTATACACTAACTACTGCTCTTTTCTATATGTTTCTATTTTGGTTATTTCAAACGCTGGCCATTATTTATGTTTAGTATGCAATATCACTGCATTAAAATAATTTATGTTTGACTCTTTTTCTACTTTATAATTCCCCTTGGCGTGTGTTAAAAATGAAGGACAAGTGTTCATTCGGTGCACAGTCACACACCTTAACGGCTGGGTACCCGTACCACCTTGTCCTCATTTCTACTTTTAGCTTATACTACCTTGTATACCCCTACCAGATTCCAAGTGACATAGTGCTAGAGAACAATTATTCTTAGCCAACTACCAACCAAGACACATTTGAACTCGAGACAAATAGATCTATCATACCTGAAAGTCATGCTACTTATGCCAACCTTTATGCTGTTAGTATATCACTTGGCAAATTCATTGATTCTTAGCAATTTAAATATTACTAACCAGAAGTGCTAGATGTTTAGTGTTTGTTGTGCTATGGTCTGTTAGTCTCTATATAATTTTGACATCTATAATGAGAATCTGTACTTGCATCTAAATTAGGGAAATTTTAACAAAAAGGTGTTGAGTTTTCATATGATATTACCCAAATAATTAGCATAGAGCAAGTTTAAGAACTAGATCTTTTTAATAAAGAAATTGACAATTCTATAGTTGATTCATTTAGCTTTTCTAGTTTTGGAAGCTCTGATTACTCATAGAATTTATGGTTCTTTCATCTAAATTATTTTTGAGAGATCTTAACTTTTACATGGGCGTGCAACCATATGCCCTACATTAAAGGTGATACCAGTCCTACAAGGAATGGCTTAGTTTAATTTATTAAAATTACTGCCAGACCAACATATATCAAAGAACAAATGTAGTTTATGTTTTGTTTGATCATACTGACCTACTACTAGTTTTATTCAATTGATTGCTTTGGCAGGCTTTGGAGGCGTTACTTGACATATCAGCTTCCTCGTCGGACCAATTAAACCAAGGACCATATGAAAATGATGGCACATGCAGGAGAAATTATTCATGTAGTCGTCCTGAAGTAATTAGGAGTTGCCCTTCAGAGAATTCAATGAGTTCCGCCCAGGTGCTGGTTCAAGAGTTCTTTTAGAAATTTGTATTTTGCGATTGGAGATAAATTTTATTTACCTGAGTAATACAATAATGATTTGAATCCCATGTCCGTTGCTGGTGTACTTGTCTGACAATTGTCAAGCATGCTTCTTTGAATGATACCTCTTCTAAAAAAGTTGGCAGGACAATGACTGAACAGCTGCATATAGATTGAACTTTCTGATATAAATGCCATCTTGGATTGTGACTTAGTGGTCTGGATGCCTATCATCTATTGAATAACCAGATAAGTGAAATTGAAGTTCTCATATGCAGGTCAAGTTTTATTTTGAGTTACACAAACCTCTGTTTACAATGATCTTAGATAAGCTTAGTAAACCTGCTATTTCTGGTATTCTCATAAAGATAATATGGTCAATCAAGGATAACCTACAGGCTATAACAGTCTTCACTCTCTGCTTGAAGGCTTTTAAATGTGAACCATAAGATCTACTTTTTATAGTGAGTAAATACTGTTAGTTCATTTTATTTGAGATGGCATATTTTGTGGAGCTGTAGCCATAGCATCCTTTATTCCCTTTTTTACCTAAGTTGATAGGTAGTTGTACATGCTCGTAGGTTTTAAAACAGGAGTTCTTGACAATGCTACATTTTTGTGATTTGGCAATTTTTTCTCAGTTAACAGATATGATATCAGACTCAGCATCGAGTAGTCTATCAGAAAAAGAGCATATCCCCCAAGTGTGCCATGCAAGTAGTAAGAGGTGAGCTTACAGGCATTCTTTATCCTAAATGACACTCTATTTCTCCTTCTCTACTAAATTCAAGGATTTGATTACTATCCCTTTCCCTTTTTCAGCTATGTTTAGTGCTTATTCTTGTTGTCATGTTTTTATCAATCTTCACTATTTAAATCCACCTATTATTTGGACTTCTATGACATTTGCCTATCCTGGTTATTCTAGCATGAGAGTGGCATGTGGGTTAATTTCTTCATTCATAATTATCTAAACTTCTGCAGGAATCATGCAAAGGTTCTTGCTGATTGTGAGATACCAATGCCGTATAATTATCTCCAACAACAGGTGCTGGAGTCATTGTTTAGCATTCCCAACTCTCCCACATGTGAACCAAGTCGTATGAATTGGAAAAAGGTAGTAGAGAAGGTGGAGTCTTTTGGTCAGGGGTTGGAGTTCTCTTCTTTAAGTATCAAAGATACTCAAGAAAATGTTACAATTGGTACATATAACTTTGTCTTGTTTACTTTTCTTAGTTTGTTAATTGACGTACCTGTGAGAAGATGTGCAGTGTTATTTATTTAAATGGAAGGATCCATTACTGCTTTTGTGCTTCTCCTTTCATTGGTCTTGGAATGTGTAGCTTATGATCCTAACTAAAGAATCCATGACCTATATCTAATTTGCTCCCAATAAATTTTGTTCGCATGGTAATATAAATTTTAGAACAAAGGATGAAAATGGATAGTGCTGGCAAGTTAAAAATATTCTTTCTCATCCCTATCCCACACAACGCGCACACACATAAAAATATAAGCTTATCCTAGATGAATCCTTAACATTATTATTTTTAGATTAAGATTATGTAGGGCAAGTGAGGCAACATAGGACAGGTGTTATGACCTTTTCTCCTCATTCCCGCTTTGCATGTGGGTTTCAATTTCACATCTCGTTCCCATCTCAATAATGTGGACGGGGTAAGGCAGGTTAGGGGTGGATCAGTCTGGCTTGATAGGAGAATGGGAAATCGCCTGTCCTACTTATAACCTGATAGATGGCCATTTGCTTTTCACTTTCCTGTACTGGTTGGGTTTGTTTTCACTCAATTTTGCTCATTTATCTCACTAGTCTCTGTTTTGCGAGTGAACCAATCTCATTTTAGTTCAAAGTTCAATTCAGTTTTGATTTTTTTGGTTATATGGCAGGATATATTATGGCATTGCTGCCGGAAAGTGTAACAGAAGACTAGTTGCATTTTGCATAGTCCTATCCCTTGCCCTCCTGACTTTTTAAAGTTGAGGACGTAGATGCATTTACTACATGCTTTGGATGGTCGAATTAGGTGTTGTCATACGAAGATTTGTATTTTTCTGCCTTCGTTCTTCAATATGTACAAGAGGCATCTGTCCAGGCATCATTAGATGCTCAAATTTTTAGTGGCAATGTGATCATGCGAGGACTAAATGACCTGTTATGGTGCTTCTTAAGATTGCTTGGGTGTTGCCAGACTATTGTTGATCAGTGCAACATAATTTTATTAATCTGACTCATCTTTTGACACAGGCAAAGAAGATATCTATCAGGTTTGTCGGGATACTTCAAAGAAGCATTGGGAGATGATGCAGGCATGCTATCAGAAAGTGAGATGCTGCTGTAGCAGCAACAGATCTATTTCACATTTAGCATATTTGTGTTGACACGTCTATTTCCATTTCCATTTGATTTCTTAGGCTGCAGTTGCGTATTCAAGAGGTCAGCGTGCCCATGCTTCTTTTCTGTCAGAAAAGGTGAATCTATTGAAAACTCAATGTTCAGCGTAATTAGGCATTTATTCTGATATTAGATGTTGGTAATTTCTAATGATAGTATGATACAGTAGGCAACCAAAACATTATCCATTTTCACGAATACTATTTTGAGATCTTTGGTTCCATTTCCTTTATTAGTATAGCATGTGCATTGTATTTGATTAGGGGAAGCTCTTCCGAGATTTAGCACGTGAAGGAGATGAGCAAGCTAGCCGAGAGATTTTTGAAGCCAGGCAAGTGCATATTCTCTTTCTTCCTTACCTTTTCTGGTGAATCAATAGGTTATTAGTTATCGAGCCAATTTTGTTTGCAGGAACAAACATATAAAAAATGTTGTCACCATTGATTTACATGGGCAACACGTCAAACAAGCAATACAGCTTCTAAAGCTTCACTTACTGTTGTTCACGTATATACCCTGTATGCATCTGCTACTTCAACTATGTCATATCATATTCTAATTCATTTGGTTCCTGTGAGTTTAATAATTTGCCTTTCTGCCCAAATAGCTGTTCAGTATCTTAAAGTTATCACTGGCTGTGGTGCTGATGTCGTCGGAAAGGGAAAAATGAAGCGCTCTGTGAGTTATTTCAAGGGTTCCATGTTTTTTTACCGCCTTCTTTCTATATATTCAGCAAAAGATTATAAACAACTGTACCCATGTCATTCTACATATTCATTTATCATCATTTCATCAAATCCTGTTTAGCCTCATTATTTGAAGCAGGCTATATAAATTTTATTCTCGAATGAGAATGAGATACTCCACAACGCACCAAAATCAAGTTTTATGGCCAAAGGTTTAGATAATTTTTTTGTGTTGTCTATTTAGATCTCAAACATTTTCATCCGGCCATAGAATCGACAGTCTACCTGGTCCAAATAGAGGGACCAGTTAATTTTCTTTACTGCAATTGATTCAAGCAGAAAAAACTAAAGACTCAGAGATTTGTTATATTTGAAATAATCTCTAGAATTCAGGTTGCAAATGTATATAGTGTAATTGACCTTAACATGCTCTTTATAGGTTCTTGCCCTTTCAAAGAAGGAAGGTATCGCGTGGACCGAAGAGAATGTAGGAACTCTTCTCCTCCATATCGGCGAACCAAAGCAGTACAGCTTTGTGGAATGCGATAGCGATTCCGACTAATTAGCTTATGTGATAAACTATGTGCAGTTCTACTGATGACAATTGATATTGTAAGGTGGTTGTTTAATTGCATAACATATTTAACTGTATCAGGCGCAACCAAGAGAAGCATGCCTCCCTGACCCGCATTCAGTTTCCAATTCAACCACAACTTGGTGGTGTAGATTTTTGAGAAAAACTAGGGTTTAGGGTATATGTATGATATCAATAACTAAGTTTGTACATAAAGTTTGTTGATTGTTGAATTATCATTTACCTTATATTAATGCTTCATACAAAAAGGAGCAATGATCAATGATGGAGAAAGATCAATCATGGAAAAGGAAAAGAAAAGAAGAGGAAAGGGGAAGGAAAAAGGCGAGGAGAGATGGTGATCTAGTCCTGAGCTTGGTAGGCTATGGTTGTGACTTGCAAACGGTCTACAGCCGTGACTCATGTCTAGTCCACGATCGAGACTTGTGGCTAGTTTGCAAACACGAACTCATATTTGTTTGTCTTGCTTTTACATCAAGTAGAGAAAACTATCGACTTTTATGAGATTCATTTTTTGCTTTGGTCGTCATCATTTAGAGTAAACAGAGCATCAACTATGTCGAAAGAAATAGATGATGGATAACGTGGAGGATTGATCGTAGCTTTCGCCCTCTTCGAGGTACTTCAAACCTATGAGCCTGTTCTAAGTAAACATGACATAGCATAACTGATCCCGTGTGGTAATTCGTGGACTATCGGTGAATTGATGTAAAAGTTGACTTAGAATAAGACTAGCCAGAAATATAAGAAGCAAAGTAGTGATGTAGTGATGTAATGGAAGAAACTAAAAGACTTAGTGTACTTGCGCCAATGGAGGACTACTTCTGTAATGCCTCGTGGAATCTCTACCTTCAATGAGACTTTCTGATAACTCCATGTGTTGCATTAATGGTGAAATGAACTCATGGGTTGGGAAGCCTATTGTGCTGCTAATTAGAAGATGGGCCAAGTATAAGAAGCTCATTTTCTCATGAAGATTGAATGAGCTTTGATAATATCCTAAGGGGGAGTTGAGCCTTATAGGCAACTAGTAAACTGAAGTGTTAGTCCCTTGTGAGTCTGTCTGATCTTAGTCGATCAAGAGGTGATAAGGAACATAACCCCGTTAGCATCTGATAGAGTTGGAGAGTTGGACCCTTGAGAACCTGTCCGAACGACCTTAGTCGATCAAGAAATGATGGGAAGCAGAGCTTTGTATATAGCCGAGTGGGGAACTGGGTCCCAGGTAGCTTATCCGATCGACCTTAGCTGATCAAGAGATGTTGGGGAGCAAAGCCCGGTGCATAACCGAGTGAGGAGTTGGGTCTTAGGGAGCATATCTGATCGGCCTTAGCTGATCGGGAGATAATGGAGAGCAGAGCTCTATGAGCGTCCAGCATAGCCGAGGAGTTAGGCCCTTGAGAGCCCGTCCGATCAGCCTTAGCCGATCGGAAGATGATGAGGAGTAGAGCCCCGTAAGCATCTGACAGAGCTAGAGAGTTGGATCCCAAGAAATAGATCCGACCGGCCGTCGGTCGAGGGATGATCCCACTGTTGGAGCAATCTTGACGCCTAGGTTTTGATGTTTGGACATGGTTTAAGTTAGGTTTATTGTTGTACTAATATGCAATGTGAGTTTGCAGGAGACAGGT
>JBBPFQ010000107.1:6298207-6312714 GCA_037974815.1 Kaempferia elegans | reverse complement strand
TTATTACTGTTTTTTAATAATTTTCATTTTTATGATGTTTACTAAAATTTTAGTGCAATATAGCATCATGTTTTATTACTTTTAATTTCAATTTAATTATTTACTTTTTAAAAGTATTTATTTTTTTTCTACACTATTAGAATTGAAGTTCATTTATTGGGATTTATTTACTTTCTTGATTATATAGTTTAAAGTATATATAAATACATATATAGTTGCATGACATTTAATACCTCAATTATTAATAAAGTTTTCTTTTTAAATAAATTTGACAGGTTTTTTTATATTGTTAACGTTAGTTTCTCTTCCCATCTTCTTCTGGCTAATGCATTAGCCAGTATGATAATTACTCTCCATCAAAAATATAATATAAAGACAGAAGCACATGTCATTAAAAAAAAAAAACTCAATTTACACACCTGAAGTACTAAGCTACAAAATCTAATGCTCAATCCACAGAATTCAAGACGATGACTTGGGAAAGCAAGGGAGAGAGGATTGAATTAAGGGCAAGTCCTCTTTGATACGCCGACCATGTGCTTCCCAACACCTTGGTGGCCTTCTCAAGGGCACGCTCGATCGGCTGGAATTAAAGGAGACGTGACATTCCTCTCTGCCATTAGCTCTGACCCCCAAAGAGAATGTCTCTCTCCCTTTCCAGAGCCCCAAAATCTTATTTTAACGAAGCTTGCTTATAATTTCAAACATGCAATGTACATGCATAGTCATGGATCCACCCTAGAAAATTAATTAAGTAGCTAGACTTGGGCTGGATGGATTCTCTTGCATAGTCATATGATTCTCTTGCAGCAGGCTTTGCGCCTCAAAAGGCTGGATGGATTAATAAAGCGCATTCCATATTGTTCCCTAAAGAAAACAGAAAGGAAGCACTCATGACTCTATCATAAATCTTGGTTTAGGGTTTGCATGACACTCAAAGCTAGCTGGTAAAAACCACTTTAGCCTAGCTCTGCGAAAAAGGATCGCTGAGGGCATTAGCAATAAGATCGAGAATTAATTAAATTAACTAACTAGCTAGCTAGCTATCTAATATTAATGGTGAAGACATAATTAAATGATGATATTTAGGGTTTTGGGTAGAAGAAGGGAGAAAAGCTTTGCATGGGAAAAGCTTGTTTCACTGCAGCTGCAATATCATGGTGATGATTGAACCAAGGTTTATCTAGGGTTTCTAAGGCCTTGACTTGAGCTTTGAGGAAGTTGAGGTAGTTGGCAGCCTCATCGAGCATTGATGCAGTGTCCAATTTGCTGCCCCCTGGGACCAGCCTCTGCAGAGCCCTCAACCTCTCACTCACCCTCTCCCTCCTCTGCCTCGCTGCCACTGTCTGGGGGTCACTCGACACCCTCACATTCTTCCTCTTCGGCACCATCCAGCTTGTGGATGCTGCCGCCTCCACCGTGTAAATTGGCCTCAGCGCGGCCGCTCGGTAAGTCATCTCCTTCACTTGCATGATCGCCTCCTCGTCGGGCTCACGTTCCCCGCTCCGAACGAAGTCTATAGTCGTCGAACCAGAGCTCTCTGTGAGGCGCTTCTCCACTCTCCGTCGCTTCGCGAAGCTGATGACGCCGGCGGGGGTTTTGATCTCTTGATCCGACTTTCTCTTGCCGCTGCCGTAATTCGATGATCTTGAGGGAGAAGAACCCTCGTGCATGGAAATGTTGCCGCTCTTGCAGCTCGAAATGATGGCTGAGATATCGTCGTTGGAGACTCGTCTAGTACGACCGAGTTCTGACCTCGTGATCAGAACTGAATCCGACGCCGACATTGCTGTTGCTTCTTGACAGCACTGCGATGGAGTTGAGTTACCAACAGATGACTCACCGTTGTTGATTACAGCAGTACTGTCAAAATCGCAACTTGTTCTTGACGAAGAAGCAAGGTCGAGAATCCGTTGGAGCTCATTCACCTCAAAGTACTTGTCGCTAAAATGGTAATTGCAGCCTTCAATACTCCACTGGTCAGTGTACGCTGGATTCATCTCCCAACCAAAATAATCCATAGCATTTGATTCTATATCTGGTACAGAAAAATATATCAAGATTTTCCTTGTGAATGAATAAACATATTAAAAGAATATGCGCATACCTTGCAAGAACTAATGATTTGGTGTTCCTCTAGCTAGCTCGCTCTTCATATCCGTCAGTACTCTTGACACTGGTAGAAGAAGTGATTGGTGAAAGAGTTCAAAAAAGAAGGAGAAGAAGAGTGCATAGTTTGGATGTTCCTGGTAATGGAGTTGGGAAAACAACCCTGATCTAGCTTAGTTTTATGTAGCCTCTGCAGCTTGTTCTCTCTCTAAATGCACTCCATTAATATATTAATTTATTTGAAGGAGGTAATTCAAAGTGGGTTACTAGCTCTTGAAATAGTGACTAGTGCATGAGAAAAATATTTACCTCGGTTATACTAAAATTTAAAATCCTAAATCACGGATGGTTATTAGCCCTTGAAATAATGACTAGTGCATGAGAAAGTATTTACCTCAGCTATATCAAAATTCAAACTGCATATCTCAAGTTGGCAGCACGGTCAACCTCTCATGCACTCGCCACTGGACCATCGGAGGGACATCGTTGGTTGCATCAGGCTTTTCATCACGCTTGCCATTTCCAGCTTACATCCCAAATAATAGTGGCAGTAAGTGGATGGACAGAGGTCCCTACAACACATAAGAAGCTCTTGTGTCGATCGCAAAGTCAAGATATTGACATACCTTGTTCTACTTTCGACACGCTCTTATATATTCCTTGCCGTACTAATCAAGCAAGTGTTCAAAATTCATACGCTGTTTGCTGAAAAGAGTTTGGAGTCTGGTAGCATACCTATGTTTGCTTTCTTATTGTTGTGCGGATCAAACTTCATGACAAGTTGATAGTCAATTATTTTGTAATGCCTAAAAACATAACTAGAAACAAATGAGTTCAATTTATATTTATGATCCAAGCTCGATCCGAATTGACGTGCAAACAAAATTGGAAAGTGGACGAGGCAATTTTTTCCCCAAATTGGTGGAATTAGCAACCACAAGACCAATTATTACACTGGACGATTTTATAATCCTGGTAAGGATTACGATAATACCGCGATTGAGAATTTGATTTCGTATAGAATACGTTAATGCTGGAAAATTTGGATCATGCAGCTAAAGAATGCATACATACCTTTGCAGCTGGAAATAGCTTAAATGAAGGCGCTGCAATTCTCACGTTGCAAGGATCTAACAGTTGTAAATTGAATGTCGCACGCTCACAATTTAATGGAGAAATATAATCAGAATCGTGTTAACTGAAAAAAGATTAAAACTGCTATGCAGGATAAAAATAAAATAAAATAATTCACAGATGTTGACGCTAATTATATTGCCAGCACAAATGAGGGCACAGAAGTTTGGGATTGAGATTTGCTCAGCCTTTCCAAAAGTTGCATTGTTCAATTCATTTCAACTACTAAACTAAAATGAATAAGCAAACTGATTTCAAAGTATGAATATTTAGCATTACTCCTAGTTAACCTGCAGACACGGGTGAATAAACTCACTGTGTTTTCAAATTAAAATATGAATAATAATAATAACAAGAGATAGTTAAATCAAACCGTAAGTGTTAAAATCCTCCGATCACATTGATTATTTTATCTTTTCCTTGAATAACCCCATCGAACAGTTTCATGAGAGAGTAACTTCACATGCAATCACACAAATGCGTTCGTTCAAATCACAGGAAATATGTTTCCAATAACAGTCTACTCAAAACTTGGCATTGCTTCAACTCAACTCAATTTTCAGGAGAAATATTCATCGTGAAACCTTAACAAATATACAGTTAACTGAAGCATTGGTCCGAACCATAGTTCATTTTTATGCATTTAAATGCAAATACAGAACAAAAGATAATGATTTGAAGTTATTTCCACAAGTTGTCCAATTGGAAATTATAGGAATCACTTGTGATGCAAATGCTCGCCAACATATAACGGGTCAATCATGGTAGCATACACCAAGACAATTAGCCTGCTCCATTGGAGATAATTAACTGACCCAAGCAAAAGAAACACTTTCTGAGCACATTGCAAACAAACTCTCAGGTATAATCACCAAGATGGATCCAAAGTGCAATTACCATGGAAATATAACATACTGATAGATAGGAACACATATTTCATGAATAGTTGTCCAGGCCGGGGCAACGAAATGTGCACAGATGGCTCCCAAACGGTGTTAACACATCCACCAGAGCTCCATAGCCACCAACAGCTATAACCTGAAGATCAAGCAGGTACATTTCCAGCAGGAAAAAATGGAAGAGATGTAAGATGCTAACAGAAAATTGCACAGGGGGCTGTATTTTTGAATGTTAGCTAACCAAAGAAGATCAATGGCTTGCATTTTAAGGACCTCTGACAATAATCTTATATTAGCTGTGTTTTATTACCTTTTTTGCTACAATTTCTATGGATTTTCTGGTACATTAGACATATAGTAGAGCTTATTGATTAACACCAAAGTTCAAAGTTAAATCTAGATAGAAGTAAATTTAAGGGCTAATGCCATAAATGCAGTTCAAATACTTAACCAAGTAACCATATAAAATGGATTTTTAAAAACTCATTTCACTGAATTTGATTAAGTTCAGACTCGTGGAGAAATTCTACTTTCATGTAGCCTATTTTTTTTCCAATGTTATACAACTCTTTTGTCCTTCCATATATTCAATCTTCACTTGGCAATGATACTAGATAAAAAAAAATACAGTAGAGGAACAGACCATGCAATAGTGAAAAACATTTTCAGCTCAAGAGAAGCAATGTAAAAAAAAATGATATGAGCCAACATGTTATTTAAAGATTCAACATAATGATGAGACTGGAATTAGCAGAAACAAGCCTACTTAGAAGGCAATATTGACCACGCCTGAATTCTAGAATAACAAAAAAGACAAGTGCACAATCTTTTAGATAGAGAATTGAAAGTTAAAAGGAGATGGCAAAATCTTACTCCAGAAGGGTGAAGTGAAACAGAAAATGCAGATTGAGGAGCACATTTTAGTTGTGAAAGAGTGGTTCCATTAAAACTGAAACGAGTGAGCACAGGTTCCGATCCAACTGCGACAATCTAAATAGTGACAAGGAGAAATCAATAGGAATGCAAACTAACCAATAAAAGAATGTGCAAAATAAATAATAAATTGGAAAACATAAAAGTTAAAATCTACACAAGAAAAAATAACACGAGGTCGGCCACATGGATATAAAGTAATTGGGGAATGAACACATTTCTCATCTCAATAATTATCAGTAATTCCACAGTTCGAATTAGAAAAGGACTAAAGCAGACACTTAGCTCAACCATAAGCAAAATGAAGCCCCCTTAAACTAATTTGACATCATTTTCACCTTAGAAGTTGAACCTTTCAAAGAATTTGACTTTTTCAAAAGATTTTATGTTTTATTCAAAGAAAGCAAGGAAATCATAAATTTGCTTGCATGGACTCAAAGTGAAAATCACATTAGGTGTTTTTTTGTACTGTTATGTTAGTCATTCTTCCTGCAAAATGGAAAAAAAATCAAATGTTGTGAAAGCAGGTCCTAATATCAACAATTCTAATGAATAGCATCTAAAACTCCACATGCATAAGAAGAGAACAAGAGAAACTTTGATTCCACAAGACTGAATACCTCTGAAGCAAACTAGTTCAGCACTCGTGCACTAAATTCCTTCTCCAAATTTGATATTCCTTTCTCATTGATCCTAGACACCCTCCAGACACCAGGATTCACATACGGTTTTTAATTTTTAGTACATATGTGTCACAAAGCATCAAACGGTGCAATTGTATTATGCTGCAGATTTGCAGACTTCACATTTAAACTATTTCTTTTTAGCATATCTCAGCCAAGGAAAGCTGAATGCTAGTTGTTAAAGTACTATTAGACACACTGCTAAGCCTTCAAATACCATTCTAGACTTGTGCCAAATCACCCGACGCACACCAAACTGTTTACCACCATTGCTTCTATTGTTCATGTGTAAAAATCTCAGAAACAACCACATCAGACGTAAATTCATACCTGTAATTCTTGAATCCAAATCTGAAGATATGATATTTTACCAAAAGATGTGATAAGATGAACATGCAAAATTTTAGTAAGCATCCGTGCTATCACTCATTAAACTAACTATAATTTGCAAGTTCCTATCAACAACATTTCTCAATACCTACCAGTTGATCAAACATTGCATATGTATTAGAGCATAATTAGGATAGCAATGAGATAAAGTAAATAAAAGTTAGTTGATGTAGATTTTTATAGTAACTCGAACCTAATTCAACGCATTGATTTTATGATTCTAGATACCAGATGCTCTAGGCCAGAGTGACTATGACTATATTTATCATATTTATAGTTCAACAAGAAATTTTTTTTGGGTGATAACTAGAACTGCTTATGATAGCCTATAACACTGACCTAATTCTGGATGATACATTAAAAGTTAATTCTCCATGAAAAAACTTCATAAATCTTTCTTCCAGGACTACGTTATATTACCTACCTCAACACATAGCTGGGAACAAAATCTTCCATGTTCGGCAGATAATAAAGGACAACTAGTCAAATATTGTACATGTGATATCCAAACCAGAACAAGCAAAAACGGGAAGGTTTAGATTCAAAATGAATCAACTTAAAATTGCAAATGCCACAACATAGTGAGTTGTGCCGTGTCCATTGGTTAAACGCACATAAGTGACATAACAGTCACATATTGCTAAGTGCATGTAATTCATGTGCTAAAAAACAAGCATTGTACACCTAGTACCAAAATGTTTAATACAACAGAAAAGGATATTTGTCTATCCAGGTAACAATTGATAAAAAAATAGCATTTGTCAAGGGATTCCAAAAGACAAATAGGACTAACAGGAGTTAAAGTTCCTTGAGCTAATTTGAAGAGGTTCATGTAGTCAATCACATATCAAGATGAGGCTCAGCATGTATACTTTGATATGTAGGAATTTACCTGGTTATTGTCAAAGAGCAAATCTTGCACTGGAGCATAATGGCCCATGCTAAAGATACACTCATAGGATAGCAAACTCCAAAGTGATAATCCAGTACCAGTTCCACAAGCCCGAAAGGCATTGCAAAACCTTTCATTTGTCGTACAAAAAGAGTGGTATGTCGCAGTTCAGAAGTAAAAGAACATATGCACTATTTTGTGGAAATAATTAAGCCTAAAAAACGTATCCAGAAGCAATTCAGGAAGACTAATTATACAAATAAATGGCAGCCACAATCCAAATACCTTAAATCCATATGCAACCATAAAGAAGATTACTCAGTTCATTTTTAGTATGTCTAAGTCAATTTATCTAGAGATTTTTTTATCTTGGTTTAGGCAAAACAACAAATTTGGATCTAACCAATCAGCATAGTATAGAGTTGTTGTAGGGCATATCATGTTTAAAGATTCAACAAATAAATCCCCTTCCATTTATGGAATTCCACCTAGATTTTGCATTTCAATTCTATTTAGATATAGCATAGACATAGGGTGTGGTGCTCTTTCTTAAAAAAACAAAATTATGCATATAATATATATGTGTGCAAATTATACACATTAACATGCATAAAATGTATAGAAGCATGCGGCACCCACCAATATACCGGTATGTATATCTAGTTGGCATGAAGCATGGAGAATGATATGGAACATATGATGCTAGTGGCATTCGTGTGTGATGATTTGTGTCAAGTATGATCCCAGCGAAACAATGAGTAAATACAAGAAACTCTAACACTGCATTTTACTTTATGTGGTTCGGAGGCCCTCATACGTGTAAGGTAGAGGCTGACAGGGGCTTTGTGGCAGGAAAGATGATAAGGTCTCTCCTCTTGCCCGCAACATTTTGTCCTAGCCCTCTTTAATGTCACCCGATCATGAATGAATGTTCTCTATTTGTGGTACTGCAATGATCACCTAACTGACGACAATCAAAGGAGGAACATTGATGAATTTAGAATCCATCTAGGTGTAGGAAAGTGAGATCTTCATATTTCTAAGGGCAAGTGGGTTAGGGAAATCAACCCTGCCAAGTGCACCTGCGAATCAGATTGAAGATAAGAGCCTCAAGAGCATGATCACCTGAATGAAAGAAGCTTCCTGCTAAAGGAAGCTGACCGGCCTACCCTAAGGCGAATGCCGCAAAAATATAATCTTAGAAAGGAGTTAACACCATCTAGAAATTTGGAGAAATGAATATCATATTGTTTAAACATGTGAAAACCAATACATGGGCATGCATAGACATAATAAAATTTTAATCTAAAAACTATTAATGTAAGACTACACTCACCTAATCAATAGCCCAAGTAATCTAGTATCTTTAGCATAGTCAAACATAAAGCAAGCTCCAACTTTAGATAATTTTTTACTTCTTGAATAACCTTTTACTCTAAATCAATAAAAAATATAAAATAATCGTTGAAATTTCATTAACACGTCTTACCAATCATGTACGACAAAAAATTAATGTTGCTATACAACTATGAAGTATTATATATTTTAATAAAATATTAAAATCTGCACAAGAGAAACTAGAACTAGAATAACATAATTTCTCAAATGCATAAAAATAGAAAATAGCATATGCTTTTACGATAGAAATTATACCAGCCAACTTTCACTTGAATCAATGTCTATACAGCTGACCCAAGAAGACTGCTCAGACTTGAAGTTCTTCCCAGGATGTATAATTCGAGTGCACAATCCACTTCTACAATCTAAAAATCAAATAATTCAAGAGAGGTATTAGATCAGCACATCTCACATATCCATGATCAGCAAAACATGAAACTACATGTACAAGTATATATCAAGCTATTCTCTGATATTCTTACTGCCAAAAGGCTGATAGCCACTACTACCTTTACCTTCTCAATCTGCCTCGTTCTACCTTAGCCTTTCACCATCACTTCCAAGCTAACCAAATATGCAAGGATTTGAGGTTTTTGAGATACAAAAGTTATTTTTTGATACCCAATGGTTCTAGGAATTAAAAATTACTCATTGGAATTCGAGGCAATCTGTATTCCCTTGTAAAGAAAGATTAAGAAACCAATGTAGCCACATTGGAGTCTTAAAGACAAAAAGAGTTCATTGAGTAGCCCTACAAATTCCTTTGCATAAGCCAAAGCTCTCAGTAATCAATACAGGTATCTTATTTTCACAATAACCTTCACTTAACAAATTCTGCAATTCAAACTCAGAATGACAAAGCATAGAACTCATGCAATGGAAATTCGTCAGACTCCAAAAATATCATCTACAAATTGAATATTGAGCATGGACTACTCATTTTAGCTTACCAACAGCAATACATTTTATTGTTTCAGTGTCGTAGGCAATTCTACGGCACTACACTATTAAGTCTGTAACTCACCCCATATTCGTGTTGTTCCATCTTCTGAACCTGTGATAATCTTAAAAGGGAAAAGCATAAAAAACAAGTTAGTACACAGAATGCTTAAGATGTAAAAAACAACCATATGAAATGTCTAAGTGGAGAGAACAAACTTGATGTCCGGAGAATTATAGTTGAAAAAGGTCAGGCATTAGATGAAATATTGTAGAACTAGTTGTAAAGCCATGTCGTAATAGAATTAAATTTATGTTAATGAATAACAAGATAAGAGGGGAATGCACAAAGTTTAAAAAGCAATTTACAGTGTTATTTATGAATATTGAAGCATCGCCTCATTATATGTATTATATTTATCTTTGATTAACTACGAGTATCAACTTTTGAAAACAAAAAAAAAAAATCACAAAACACTTGCTCCCTTGTTTCAGTAAGACAAAGCTTAGGTTAACATTTGTTTGTTATGCATTAGTTTGTAGATGTAAACTAATTATGCGGCAATTTTTTTTAGCTATTTCTCTTAATAAATATGCAAATCAGGAGCATACCATCCATAAGATGCACGAGTTGTATTAAATGTTTTTGGGCAGTTATATTTTATAATAGTTTGCAAAATAATAATTATTTTTAAGTACATTACAAAAAATCAAAGTCGTTCAAGATGCCATTGCTTGTAGAGAAACGAATCGTAGAGGGAGGGGGAAAGAGGTTACTCACAGAGGGAGTATGGAACTCTTTGTTACAATTTGATAAGGAAGGAATTGTGTTCTGGAGCCGCTAGGAACAAGACCAGAGATGTGTTGCATCTCGAGAAGTTTTTAGTTGTGCCAATCAACAGAAAAAATTTTCTAATCATGCTTTCAAGTTGCATTTTGAGCATAGGAAAAAATTTTCTTAAATATGCACCAAACACTGGAAAATACTTGTAATTAAAATATTTTCCTCTCTGTACATCAAATAAAGAAAAAAAAATATCATTGCATTAAACCAGAGGAAGATAATTTATTTTCTAAAAAATATTTTTCATAATTAAGTTGTTTTCAGTAAAATAATGGCCCTTTAGTGTAGGTTATTTTTCCAGCCTTTTGTATTTCAATCATGTTTTTCTGTTAACTTAGAGCAAGGAAAACATCGCTTACCACATTAACTAGCTCAATAATAAAAAAAAAACATGGAGGCATTTAATCAACAAATAAAAAGAATGGGTTACCAACCTGATGACTAGATTTGTGAGCAGTGATGCAATGCAAATAGTCTGCATGACCCTTGAATACCATTTTTTGTTTCCCTGTTTCCTATATGCAATAAGGGTCATAAATTATTAAAGGTTTTAACAGGAAAAAAAATCAACTTCACGTATCAAATAAGCATATAAACAATCAAAAATGAAATCCCCTTTGAGGGTGGATAAGATACATACAATGTCCCATGAGTATGCACAAGCATCGCCAGCAGCTGAATAAATTGAGCCTTCCTATTTCAAAGAAGTTCATCACCAACATTTTTGTAGTGCAAATCAACTTCTAGTGCAAAGATTAACATCCAAAGGAAAGTGTGGTCATGACCTATGACACTTGCCATTGGATGGAAAGGAGTAGAACTGATCATTTGAAACGATGGGCCAGTCAAGCCTAAATTTATTTTTCTAATCATTCAGGTCAAAACGTAATGCCTAAGCCCAGATTTAAGAGGCATAGAAATCCCAAACCCATGCAGAGTAAAGCTATTGCCAAACAAAATAATATGGAAATTGAAAATCATCCAAATTAGCATGAGACAAAAAACTAACTTAATGAACTATGAAGTTAACATCTACTTATATGCCAAGCTTGAGTCAAATTATATATTTTATAGAAGGAACATTGTTCACAATACTGGAACGCCTTATCTTTGATAGGAGTGGCATAATGAAAGTGGTGAGTATTGAGGCAGTTCCAATAGTGAGATAACTAAAAGTTCATGAATTGCCATAAGAATCCTCAGATTCAGATAAGAATGAGCGGAAGGGGTAATAAATGCACTACAAAACCACCTAAAGGCTCTAGAAAGCAAATCCAACAACATTCTTATCTCAGAAAGGTAAACCAATCATCCAAATTTCACCACTATCATTAGTTTGGAACATACCTTAAACACAAATGAAGCGTAAAAGAAAAGAAAATGAGCAACAACCTGTTCATTGATTGTGATGGCATTATTCTCAGGAATTGGAGATAGAGCACCCCAAGGACCCCTGAAATGAAAAAAGAAAAGGCAAAGTTTCACATCATATCAAAAGAAAATAAAACGATAAACACATTCATTGAAAACCTGGAGGAAAAAAACTCTGAAGTTTGAAATACTTGTATGCACCAAAATCACACAAGGAAGAATAGGAGGCTACATAAAGTGCATTCATGGTAAAATAAAAGTGTTTACCTAAAGATAGCAACCTTGCTCAACAAAGCTGGAGTGGGACACCTTCATTATAAAATGAATCTATCGTACATTTTTTTTTACTATCAAAGAATGCTTAAGCATTGAAACCTAAACTAAAAAAGTTTACACTTAAATATTTGAAACTATGCATGAATTTATTAGCACAACCACACAAATAAGATGCCATGCTTCAGATATCTCACTTGTATAAACTGAAATAAAATAACAACACTAAAATTGTCTCAAAAACAAGTAATATTGAAGAAAACTTACTCACGTTGAGGATTTGCCAAGTCAAGTATTGACTTCAACGAATTACCTGTACGGATAAAAATGAAATAGAGCAAATGAAAGCATCACATATTTCCTGAGGGCATTGTACAGATTTTAACCAAAGATTTCCAAAACTGGCATCTCGTACATCCATACCCTGGCAATCTGCAACGATATGTGAACTCAGCAGTTCCTTCCAATTCCAAGCCCTCAGTCGGCCATCGTCACCACAGCTGCATGATATAGACAATTATATCTAACGTAGAAAGAAAATCATCAATCAAGAAAATAACTAAGATGCATGTCCATCATATGTACTCAGAGATTCATAACCAAGAAATGTCAAAGCTAAGGAGCTAAGCAAAAAAGATAATAACAATCATTAAATCAGAGACCTGAAAAGCAAGCAGTCATCTCCATGCCTATAGAACTTCAAATCATAGATGGGTCCTTTGTGTGCTTGAATAATACTATGCGGCTCTGCTAACAATGGATCTGATGCAGTCCTGATTTGAAAGGCAAATGACTATTAAGTGAGAAACAAATGACACTGTCGTAAATCACAAACATAACTAAAGAGAAAAAAAAAAGTGCATACCTCTGCTCGGTCACCATATCTACCTGCGGGTGCTGAAAAAAAATGAAGAGACAGGGGAAAAGATCAGTGAAAAAATATCTTGGAGAAATAGCATTAAATAAACCTAGCCCTAGCATATTAAGATGATATCATGCCTGTCTACTAGGAAAGAGTAACCACATAAATCAGTAACAAAATGTGGTGATCTAGAATTTCTTAAAACAGAAATTAACTATAATTTTAGTTCGACTCAGTTTCCAGTTTTACAGAACTATTCTATTGTACGATTGAACAAATAGCACATAAACTAGAAACTTGATCACTTACAAAAATCCCGAAGATGATAAAAATGCCCCAACCACAATCACCAAATTATATCCAAGCAATAAATCTTAACCAGCATCCCAGAAAATAACTCACCAACATGCAATGCAATGAAATTATTGCTTGCCAAATCCTATTTATAACTCCTAAATTCATCTTAGGAAATGTTTCCTCTATCTAATATTTGTATCCCATTGAATGCATATTCCAATCTTTGGTGATCCACGCTAAAAGAAAATTTACTCAAGCTTGGACAATATTAGAGTTTAGGAATCAATTATCAACACTTTGCAAAGGCAAATATATAATATATAGAAGCTTGTACTTTTTTAGTGCATCATTAATAACAAAAGCATAGTACTGATACAACTGCTATTATTAACCAACTATGACCAGTAAGAGCATCTATAATATGTAGAAGCTTTAATTTACATTAAAATATATAGCTTTAACATGTTTTCTACTCTTTATTTGCAAACACAAAGCTATTAACTTGTATTTAAACAACCCAAACTATAACACCAACAAAAGGTCAATAAAACGTGCCAAATTGAAGTGCGTGGGATGTCCCAGATCCAAATTGATGTCCACATTAACACGCCAGGAAAATATATATTACCAAGCAAGTGGAGTGTTATTGCCTTTCAATTCTTTTTTTATCCTCTTCGGCCCATTTTTCCATTTTCCATTGTGCGAGTAGTAGATAGTTGGGTGGTAAAGACTAAAAGCTACAGAAAACATGCTTTAAGACCTCTTAACAAGAAACGTACGGCGATGTGGCATTCAGACTTGCGGCTTCTACGTCAGGGTAACATCGCAGTATAAAAGAACAGAATCGATTACCTGATACATGGAGGCGATGCACGAAGCAAGGGAGTAAGAAGCCAAGGAACCATCGCTGGAGGCCACGACGAGGGTTTCAGGGTTAGGGTTTGACGAAGGGGAGAAGGCAGTCCGGAAGACGGTTCTACATCGCAGGTCCCTCTCCCGAATAATACTCTTCTTGTAGCCTTCTTCGTCCCAGCCCCAAGCGTCTGACCTAGCTCCGCCCTGTCCTGTCGTCATTTCCGGCATCACCGACGGAGGCTGCCGTTGCCTCTCCCTCGACTGCGACGAACGAGAGTGGCGCTCTTGGGGTCAGATACCATTTGTTTACTACTTAATTAGTGTTTAAAAGAAAACAAATAAATAAAAATAAAATAATCAATTCCATTGTAGCGGCAGGGGTTTATTTTAAATTTTATTCTTAAATTGTGTTTTTACGTAAATAGTTTTGATTAAAATTTAGTTTTAAGTACAACAAAATTTAATCAGTTTTAATTAAGTAAAAAAATATCTCTTTAATTTAAATATATATTAAATCAATTTTGATAAAAGAAATGTTTGATTGAAACTTATACAGCCTGTTTGGTATCAGGTGGAATTGAATTCCATCGAGAATTGGAATTCAATTCCACCGTTTGGTATCAATTTC
>JBBPFQ010000107.1:6277084-6288376 GCA_037974815.1 Kaempferia elegans | reverse complement strand
CAACTGCATGCAGTTGCTGCATCTGCACATAGTGCAATTTTCAACATTACTACATGATGTGCAGTAAGGGCAATGCGTCCAAGCTATAAAAAGAAGAAAAGGGGTGTTGTCAGAGAGAAGAGAGATTAGAAAACATCTAAGACGCAGACGAGATTTAGTTTATGGATAGCGAAGAGCCTTCCGACAACAAGCACTTCAATGGGAATAAGAACGACAAAAATTAGTAAATATTTATAACTTTGTTTTTTGTATCAATTCATGCATTCGATAGATAACACCCCCTTCCCCTCTTTTTCCCTCTTCCTCCTGTATGTGTAGTAGCCCTTCTCGGCTTCCTTGTGTGAGAAATATCATAAGTTTCTATAGCTTGCGCAATCTTTAAGCTCTATGCATGCTCATATTGTAGAGACATGGATCTTTGTTATTGGAAATGAGTCATTCATTTCCAATGATTTGATTGAAGGTGAACATGGACCTTCCATGGCAATATGAAGGAGCACTTTTTCCACCATAGCAACATATTAATCTTTTGATTGATGAATCACAGGTATGTTCCTTTCCTCTTTCCTTTGAATCGAGTGGAATCATAAAAGAGGTCACTGCGGGGTTAAGTGGGTTTTGGTTCATAAGATGTACTTGGGGTCGTGGTGGTGGATTAAACAGTGTCTTTATTTGGCCGAGTTATAGGGGTTCTTGACAAAGGAGGCTAGTAAGAGGGATGATGGTGTAATGAGGATAGGTTTTAAGAGTTTGTTGTTGGCCTAAAAAGAGGAAATTCAGTTGATAGCAAGTAGTGCGTATTGAGAATGAAGAGCTAAGATTGTGGTATGATGTTTGCTTGTGAGGTTGCGGGATTTGCTAATCGAGTGGTTGTATCTCGGATGTGAAGATATCAAATCAATTGGGTTGAAAACAACTTACGTGTGGATGTAGTGAGTTTACAGAGCCAATTCTATTTCGGAACTTCTATCTTATTGATTCTTTACTTGTTTCAGATTTTTTTATTCATACTATATGATTCTTTACTAAAGTTAAAGGGCATGATTACAGTGCAGTTAGATTGCAGCATATATGCTAATAGAGCAGTTAACTTCAGAATAGGAAGAATATAGGTTATTTTAGAAAGATGATCTTTAACTTACTTGTGTCTGAATAAATTCCACTAAGTCCTGCAGTCTAGCAGCTTGATGATTGTGAATTCCATCAGATTCATTTCCAAAATCGGGCAAGCTTTCGAGAATAATTTGGAGGTAACTCTGACATATAAGATATTTGATTTTGAGACTCAACCACAACAAATATTTGACAAAGGTAGAAAGAGAGAAGTCAACATAAAAATCTACATGAACCTTTGTTGTGTATGAACCATGCAGACTGAGAATGGAAGCTGCAGTTGAAACTACTTCTTTATTTGTTCCTTTAATTTGAAGAAAGGGACAGGGAGCAGCTTGTAGATGGTCCACCTCAATAAGTATCTAATGGAGATGAAAACAAAATAGAAACAAGCAATGAGAAAGTGTAAAAACTTCAGAGGCTCTCATTAATCACTATCAAAGTGCAAAAATACAATATAAAGGAAAACTTTGAATATGATTGACAAAACACCAACAAGAACTAAGTGCAAGGTTTAAAATTTCAAACCATTGGAATTTCAATTTTTTATCGGAAAGATAAAATTTCAGTACTATATCGTGTATGTCGCTATCGTTTTATTTAATCATTAATAACTATATAATTAATTTTACTTAGCAAAAGTTGTATCTCTTAATTAACTTTTTATTAAAATTAGAATAATTAACTACATTGTTAACATATATTTCTTTTGCCTATATATATATAGAGTTTTCTTAGCCTGGGCGACGCGCGTGGGCGACACTCACAGAAGGCGCCCTCCATTCACTGGAGGGCGCCCTCGCTCCTGAGGGTCGCCCACGTGCGCGTCGCCCAGGCTAAGAAACTCATGTATATATATATATATATTAATTTGATCAACTCAGCAGTTAAAATGCTTGAGGCCAATTAAGTTTTAATTTGTTTTTTTTTTAATTTTAGTCACTTGAAAAAGATATACTTCTTCTTCATTTTATAATGATTATGCTTATAATGTAAATCATTTGGACAATCAGTGAGAAAATGAGACCTTCCCTACATTTTTATAAATTAGAATACATTCTGCTTTTAAGTTTTGTAATTGCATCAATTTCAAATGTTAAGGATACAATTTTACTTTTGAAAGCATTGAAATAATTCAAAATTTTATCCTTTGGTTTTAATTTGACTATAGTCATTAGAATAGACAAAAATAATAATTTCAAATTTTGGGAGGTAAAATATTATATTTTATGCTTAAATTATATTTTGAATTTTGAAATTAAATTTATTACTTATATAAATATGAAATTTCTAAAAATATAAAATTTGACAAATTCAACTCAATTAAATTTGAAAATTTTAGTTTTAATTTTTTTAATAAAACTAAATTCAAATTTAAAAATATTTTATATTTTCGTATTGAATTTTATAGATTAAAAAAATATATTAAATGCACACATATTATAATTATCCTGTATTCCAATAAAATAAACTAAAAAAAGTGAAATAAATAAATTATTTTTAATTTAATTAAACAAAATTTTATATAAGCAAAGTGTCATGTCAAGTCTAATTGTTTCTTGAGTTGGAAGCAAAGCTAGGAGAACATATAAATGAGTACAATGTTGGTCACACTAATTTCTAGTTTTCTCATTGTGTGCTCACATAAGGTTTAGACGCAAACATGAAAAAATATTTGCCAATTGTTAATAAAAAAAAAAGGCAAACCAATACACAACTCAAGTCAATAAGGGATCCCGACGAAGGGTAGGACCAATATCAAATTTTATACTATTAAATTTATAAACTTTAAATTACTTTTACAAAAAAAAAATACTAAAGCTAAGTTTAACTAATATTTTGAATTTAAGAGGCCAAATGAAAGTCAAATTAGGGTTGGTTATTAAATAGACATGTGATTATGATCAAGTGAGTTTAAACAAGCCTCAATTTGAATTTATTTTGGTTAGTCAAAAATGAAATCAAATTTATACATAAAATAAGTTGGTTCAATTGTATTGAATTATGTTTACCATTTTTTAAAAAATACAAAATTATTCTTATTCACTTTCACTCTGCTCTCTTCACGTTCTTTTATTCACCTCCAGCTGCCACCCACCCTCAACCTCTTTAATTCCTACCACCCATTGTTGTTGTAGCTCACTAGTTGTAACTGCTTGTGCCCCTCCTACAACACCAACCTACTCACCACCACCACTCGTCGCCACCCAACACAAATAGGCCTACCACCACTACTCGCCACATCCTAATCCTCTTTTCATCTCTTCCTCCCCTCTCCTCCTCTTGGTTTCCTCTTATCTTATATTGAAGCTAGTGTCATGCCAATTGGAGAGCAAAATCCCAAATTCTACATGTACTGAGGAACGACACACTTTAAACCATGACTAAGAGTACTTTCTCAATTTTTGATAGGATTAGCTCATCTTCCTTTAAATAAGTTGATAGAAAAAGAATTGACTTGGTAAACCTAAAATAACCTGTTAAATGCTCACATTTAACCATTGAAAACCTAAAATTTGCATCTACATCCATGTCACTTAATTTGCTGTCCTCCTAATGTTCATGCTTCAGGAATTATTGTTATTTCCAAATTCTCATGCATGTATTTTTCCACTATGTTAACCACTATTACCATCATGCTATCACCTATCTAAAAGAGGGCACATCAATACATTATTATCATATTAAATGCCTGTCATCATTGACACTTGCCTATTCCTCTTGAGAGCTAGCATCAAGGGGATGCCATACTGATATCCCATTCTTCCTCACACCCCTTTCTCTACCAAGTTTCTTTTGCATACCTTGCCATCCTTCAAATCAACACTATTTGCCACTCTATGCCAAGGGCGACACCTTTGTGGTTGATTCCCCGAGTCTCTAATCCAACCAAACTCCTATGTGCCATGATGTCCTCTAGATGTGACTAACTATTGTCTGCCATAATGAATTGAAGCTACATTGCCATTACTCAACTTGAAGAATCTTATCAACCACATCAAATAGTCATCTAGTCAATTTGTCTATAATAACCTATTAAATCATATAGGTTATCCAATTGTATGTTCAGTGGTAATTCAAATGCCATAAACATATTGCTAATATTTTATCACCTCAACATTGTGTAAATCATCTTAGGTTATGTATGTTAACCAATAATTCATCCTTATCATCATTTCTATTTGATGAAAGCAAAATTTACTTTTAACACCTTCAATTTGATATGAGAGCATGGGTTAAAAAAATTTTGATCCGTAT
Organism: Kaempferia elegans; assembly: GCA_037974815.1. Classification (NCBI taxonomy): domain Eukaryota; kingdom Viridiplantae; phylum Streptophyta; class Magnoliopsida; order Zingiberales; family Zingiberaceae; genus Kaempferia; species Kaempferia elegans. The sequence continues at coordinate 6,284,005 of JBBPFQ010000107.1, read as the reverse complement.
TATAATTTTGATTTACATGTCATGCTGATATGATTTTGATATTTTAAAATATAAAATATATTAATTAAAATTAAAAACTTTAGCTTGAATATTAAAAAAATAATTTTTTTAAAGAAAAAAATGTGGGATCGCGACAGCCCCATGACCCCGCGGAGGTTGCCATGGGATTGCAGTGCGAGATTTGCTCCAATACTCATACCTAATTCAATTTGATTTCTTCAAAACTTGTCTTGGATTACTTCCAGATTCACCTAATATCCATTTTTTATTCTTTGATATAATACCTATGTATTTTCAATTTATATCAACAAATATTATTGTTGTGTTATCACCTCTTTAAAAGAGCACCACCTCTGTATTATTATCATATCGAGTACCAGAATATTATTCTTCCACCAATTCTATCAAAAATGGCATGGGCATAGCCAAAGGCCACCAAAAAATTTTACAATTAGAGTAGAATCAACTCAAGTGGAAGAGAGAAGGAAGCTTTAGTTATTCTAACAAAATAATAATTTAATTCTTTTGAATATTATTAATGATATAACCTTGACTCAATGGAGGGATAATATTCATATAGCCAAAATAATTAGGAAAAACAATGGTTGATCATATAAATTGTAATAAAATAATGCAATTATATGGTAGTCTTTGTATATAGTCTAATTTTAGAAACATTAATTTGTTCATTATTTTTTTTCAAGATTTTTTTCTTACAAATACATGATTTTGAGTGTGATACATTTTTTTTGGATGAAGTAAATTCCATTATAAATCATGGAAGAGTGTTCATGTTAGATGCCTAAAAGGCGGAAAATATGTGTTTGTATCTTTCGAAATATCGTCTCTATATTGGGGGCATCACCTTTTTAGAGACATCTATTCCGTGCTTGCCAAAGTAAATTATACAAGACATGCCTACATAGCAAGCTTTGGTCAATGTGCAATCACCTCAGAAGTTTCTATGGAAAATTCAACATCCGCTTGGACATTGTATGATGTCTAGCCAGGCTCTGACCTTGTCCCAAAGAGCCTTGCTTATGATGCATCTGAAGTAGGTAAGGTCCAGATATTCATATGCCCATTGACAAAGCGGACAAATTTTGTTTTCTACGTACAGTAATCTGTCTTTGGTGCATAGCCACCCATTCACAAGGAGCCATAATGGGAATTGGTGCTTCGACATAAGGTATGACTTCCATACAATGTTGACCATGCCTTGATCTCGCTCTTGGACATAAAAAATTCATAGGTTGCCGCCGAAGAACCACGCTGTTGTCCAAATTCAAACCAGCTGCTTAGTGTGGCTGCTCCTTATTGTTTGGATCCGATTTTAGCTTGAATAAGGTCCATGATCTGTAGTAGTCTCTTGATGAGGGCTGAATCTGACACCTTAGCTATTAGCATGGCTATATGTATTATATGATGTGTACCATATCATGTATACTATGAAGGTGTGTGTGCATCTCTCCATAGAGGTGCACCTATGACTTTTATCCCCCAGTTGCACCTAGTGCCTCGACAAAAATGTTTCAGAACATATGGGTTGTACAAATTTGGCTAATACCTGATGGAATTGAAAAGTCATTCTTGTCAACTATAACTGAGTAAAAAATTATATGTGAAGAGATAAAAGCCAAATCAGGTCTGGCAAAGTGACAGATGAAGCAATAAACCAGTTTTTTTCTTAACTGCAAGGTGTTTTTATTGGACAAGATATTTATTCTGATTAGGGGCCTTAATCTCAGACAGATATTTATTCTGATTAGCAGCCTTCAGATATGGTGACAGCTAAAATAAAAATCAACTGCTGATACTTACATATTCTTGATAATTGCACATCATAAAGTTAAAGTGAGATAGGAAGACGAGTCACTGACCTTTCCATCTTGATAGATGACTGCAGAAGCTTCAATATATGCAACGGCTTGATAACTGTCACAAAATGTATGAGGATTTAGAGAAAAGTAAAATGAACCATGAATGATATAACAATCCCATTAAAAATTTGGAAAAAAAATGAAAATTAAATAATCTTTAGGAAAAAAACATCATAAACTACAGCATCCATAAATTCATACAATAAAAAAACATAAAAGTAATAAAGAAGAGCATTTCCATTAAAAATAAAATAAAATAAAAACAAAAAATGTGAGAATATTGGATAAGCATGTTGGCAAAACATTACAATGATGAAAAACTAGTTCCTGGAAGTATTTGGTTGTCCTACGACAGAATAAAATTAAGCCAAAATATAGAAAGAAGAAAACCAAAAACTCATTTATTAAAAACCATGACTAATGATGTATTAAAAAAAATTGAGATACTTGATTTAGAGTTTTTATTTTCCAAAACCTCAAAGTGAAAATAACACCTTAGCATGCTAACCATGATGCAAATAAGAATCAGTTGAATTATAAATTTTGAATTCGTAATTGTTTTGATAATTATTCTATTGTAGCTTTCAAAAATTTTCTATTTTTTTAATAGGTATAGGTTTATTTGGTAGATTTTGATTTGGCAGGAGAATATTTTACTTTGTTAAGAGTTTTATAATATTTTTGTATTGCTGATATTTCTTTCCTGCTTTAATCAAGCTTTTACTTAAAGACAAATTTCAAATTTTGTGCCATCTACATATTGAATTTTTCTTTATTTTCTTTTATGTATCAAAATGAGAGTTTTATTGTGCAGATAAAAGATATTGTCAATATTAGGGATAGAATTGCATTAAGTAATGCATTTAACCCTAGTGATATGGTGAATTATCATATTGTATTAATGAATTCAAATTTCTTCTGAAATTCTATTAGGGATTAATATCCTTCATCTTTATTTTGTATTTAGAACTATTATGAGAAAATTGGATTATTATGTATGATTATTTAACTTGCTACCTTACTTCAACACTAATTCAATTTTTCAATTTGAATGAAATTTTAATTTGAGTCTCCATTTTTTGTATGTCAATTTTGTTGTAAATTATTCTCTTACAGATTCATCCTCTTCATTACAACTTCCATGTCCTGTGTCAATGACAAAAACATAAACATCAATCCTCATTGTGAGAAAGTGAGATAATTTTTTATTCATTGGAAAGGACAACCTCCAAGAAAACAAAAATAAAGTGAAAACATAGAAGGGACAATGTGCACGAGTTTCTTACTCATTGAATGGGCATATAAAGAACAAGAAGATGAATACTTTATGGTAGTTGAAAAATAAACCTCACATGATGCTCTTGCTCTTACCTACCCATTTTTTTAGAAAAATGACCAAATTAAAGATGTTCACAACTTGTTAGCTCAGGCGAGGAGAATGATTGAAATAAAAAATCAATTCAATTTTGAATTTATAATTGATTTTGCTATTTGTTTTATTCTAGATACCAAAATTTTAGCACATTTTTGTTTGCCATAAGTTTATTAGTTTAATTTGGTTATGGTAAAGAGTTTATTGGGATTATTATCTTTCCCAATTATTGACATCTTTTCCTGTTTAGATGATATTACATTTAAAATTTATATGATAATCAGCTTTTTATTAATAAAATTTCTTTAATTAATGTTTGAGTAGGTTATTTTTGTGTGTGTAAAATAGTTCTTTGCTTTATCAATTCATCTGAGTCTTTTGCATGATTAGAAGGTTCAATTTGTTATTGCATCAAATGATCTCATAGAAACTCTTTTACATAGAATGACCACATAAGAGATAAAATCACTAACGTTGTTCCACATGCTTTTCTTCGTCTCCCTTAGTGACAACTCTTCTTTGTTCTACGGATATCACATATCATCCTCTAGAAGATCCCACCAATTAGCTGCAATTAATTTGTGGATTTTCTATCGAGTGATTTAGTGGGAGACCGATTTAATTCCCAATGTACCAACATCCCTTAGTAAAGGTTGCATTATGAATTGATCTTATTTTGGATGTTTTCATTAAGAGGTTTTAAGTCGATTCTATTGTGAGTTTGTCTAATTCTTGTATATTTTTCTCTTTAAATCATACCATAATACATCTTTAAAAGTTGTTGATTGGATTTACTTAGTTTGAAGTCAACTAATGTTCATGGAGGTTGAAATTTCTTGAATGAGTTACACCAATGTAGAGGCAATTCGTTAATGTTCCTACTGTCCTAGTCTTGTTAGATTTTCTTGCATGTTGCTAAATGGACTGATCAGGTTGTGATAGGTTGAATTGAAGCTACTAACTCGAGATGCATGTTGATCTATTTAATAGGATGTTAATGAATTGTTTACCATTTATGCTAGGTTACCTTAGGTTGTTAGGATAATTAAGTTATAAAGTGATGTTTTACGGTAAGGAGCATGTACATCCTAACTCCCCCTAACAACAAAACAAGGAGGTTGCTCCATAAACACCTCCTCTTGGATATCACTATGAAGAAAAACATTCTCGATATCAAGTTGATGTAAAAGGCCAATGATGAGTAGCAGCCATTGAAATAAACAATCGAACATATATATCAACTTTGCAATAGGAGAAAAAATGTCAGAATAATCCCCATCATAGGTCTGAGCATAGCCTTTAGCGACAAGAATGGCTTTTAATTTGCAATTGACTCATCCAGATTGACTTTAACGGCGAATACCAATTTACAATCGATAGCCTGTTTCCCTGAAGGTGGATCGACCAAGTCTAAAGTGTCATTGTCATCTAAAGCATTCATCTCCTCTATCATTGCATCTTTCCAACTAGATATGGCCTCACGGACAATTTTAGGAATAGAAATAGAGTCAAATAAAGCAATATAAGAACAAGAGGAAGATGACAAACTGTTATAAGAAACAAAAGAAATAGGATAAGTACACTAGCGTTTACCTTTGCGTAACACAATAGAAAGATCAACATTCAGGATTAGATCTGATGATAAAGTAGGTGCAGGACATAAATAAAGAGGTTAACATCTCGAGTAGATTTGAATAATACGAGGCTCAATAGGAATCAGTTCCAGGACATGTGCGGAGGATGTGATATAATACACCAACAAATCATAATCAAACCGAATAGGTGAGGACGGGAAATAAGGCGTGTCATCTACAAAGGTAACATCAATTGAGACGACATTTGTTAATATTGGAACAATAACGCCTATAACCTTTCTAGAGACAAGAATAACCAAGGAAGATACACTTGAGATCTAAATTAGTGACATGTGGACAAACATCCCAAATAAAACAAGTGATACCAAATATCCTAGGGTTAACACAAAATGACAGCTTATTGGGGAAAAGGATTTTGTAAGGGATCTCACCATGAAAAACAGAGGATAGCATGCAGTTAATGAGAAAACATGCGATAGAAACTGCATCAGCCCAAAAAGGTCGTTGAACATTCATTTAAAATAAAAGGGTCCATGCAGTTTTAAAATGATGTCATTTTACGTTTAGCCACACTATTTTGGGATAAATATCAGCACACGAGGTTTCATAAATTATGTCATTCTAACCCATATAAGATTGAAATAAACTTGGCGTATATTCCTTAGCATTATCATTTCGTAAAGTACGAATGGATACATTGAACTGAGTTTTGATCTCGACACAAAGGGCCCAAAACATGGAAAATAACTAAACAATTTTTATTAAATATAACTAAATTACACGAGAATAATCATCCACAAAAGTAACAAAATACCTTAAATCAAGTTTAAACAAAATAGGACAATGACTCCAAATATCATAATGAACTAATTCAAAAAGAATAGTAGCACGTTTATTTACACCATGACTGAAACTAAAATGGTGATGTTTTGCAAACCGGCACGACTCGCAATCTAATAAAGACACCTTACCATATTGTGAATAAAATTTTTTTTAGTAAAGGGAGAGATGGATGCCTGAACCTAGCCTCGAAAAGAGAAGTGACACTCGAGCAAGTAAAAGAATTTGGAAGCAATACATCAAAAATGTAAAAACTTTCAAACTCATGTCCCTTACCAATAATCTTCTACAACAAAAGATCATGAAATAAGCAATGATAAAAAAAAAAAGTGAGATGCAATAGTTAACATTACGAGTTAGTTAATTGACGCAAGCAAATTAAAGGATAAATTAGGTAAATATAAGAGGAAACAAAGGAGTAGGATTGATAGTCTCAGACACATGAAAACAAGACACATACCCATCAGCTAAAGTAATAGGAGTGTTAGCTTTGGACTGACAAGTAGAAAAGAGACTAGAATTAACTGTCATATGATGTGTGGCACTAGAATCAATTACTCATTTGAAAGATGAAGTTAGAAGATGTGTGTTTTGTTTACCTGAATCAGCAATAGCAGCGACAGAGGAAGATATAGACTTGAGTAATTCCTGATATTTTGAAAACTTGATAAATTCATCTATAGAGATAAGAACCGATTTATCAGAGGTGCAATATTGGCCAAGTGTTTTTACATATTTTTATATTAAAGTTTTCTACATTCAAACTTCGTATGACCTAGCTTACAACAAGAGTTGCACATGAATTCAACGATCGAGTTACAAAATCCTTGTGAGCCACCTCCTTTGTTTCCATTGTGATTAGCTAGCTGATCTTCAGGCATATAATTAGTATTGTGGCTTAGCAAAGCACCACTAAGCGGAATGGGTGTAGTACTTTATGTATAGAGAACATAACTAAATACATCTCGTAAAGAGGAGACCTCAAAACCAGAGAACTTGTCCCTTAGCAGAGTTAAAGTTAGGAGATAGGCCAGCGAGCTCTGTTGCACCGATACTCCTAAAAAAAATTTTCTGGAGTATCGGACACGGATACGACACGGACACGGATACGACACGCAAATACGCGTGTCGGATACGGCAAAAACGTGTCATTAACTTTTTTTTGTTGTTTGACCAATCGGACACGGCTAGGACACGTTTCTGGACACGTTTCCGGACACGTTTGGGCTTAAAT
>JBBPFQ010000107.1:6265015-6276984 GCA_037974815.1 Kaempferia elegans | reverse complement strand
CCACCATCCCACTAACTCCACTAACCCAACTACTCTACTAACTCCACTACTCCACTAACTCTACTAACCCAACTACTCCACTAGTCCAACTACTCCACTATCTCCACCATCCTACACAACTCTTGGTCTTCACACTCTCCCCTATTGTTTTCTATCATCCCTCTTTCTTTAAACAAAAGGAAATGTGAATCAGCAACAATGACAACTTGATGAAGTAACAATTACGTGGATCAAAATGTATTTTCCATGTCTTTGTCTACGTCCCTAATGGCTCCTCTCTGTTCCTATACAAAATCACCACCCGTCTTCAACTTGTGGCTAGACAATTCAATTATCTTTTTCCATATCAATCACTCTCAATGGACATATATTGTACATCACAACAAGTGGGTTATGTGACTTACTGCAGATATGATAAGGTCATGGTTTATTTGCTTCTTGTAAAAGAACATCTCTAAAGATACCTTGTACAGAATAAAAGATAAAGATTTTGCATTTGTTTGGCAGATTATAAAAGTTCCTGGCAAGGATAAGAATGTGACCAGGTGATGTGTCATCATGCCCATCAATTATGTCCCTAGTGGAGACCACATAGCGAGCAACATCATGTGAACTCTGTTCCAACCTTAGTCGTTAAATCATGCCATTTCTTATCCAGTTCTCTGCTTTTCTAGAGAGAAAAATGCACTAATTCAATTTAAATATGTAATCAGCAATTATTAATTTGGACTTTAATATGGCAGATTAGCAGATTTCTTCTCTTATATATGAAAGTGGTAGGCAAACGTATTCAAGATAAGTATTGGAATCAATTAGCTATAAGAAGACGTAGCTACCGTCATACCACACATGCTACAATCTTATTATTATATTATTAAGAATCTGGCCATAATACTAATTGATTTTTAATTAATTTGGTGAAGTCTACGATGAAATTACATTAATATCCGTCAGTTGCGGGTATTATTAAACATTTTTTTCATTAATTAATTATGGATCTAGAGTTCGAGACTCATCTGCAGTGTATTATTGGAAAATTTTCTTATTACAATCTAGGATCTAGAGTTCGAGACTCAGGTGCAGCGTATTATTGAAAATTTTTCCCATTAATATGTATTACTAATTACACTACTATGGTCTCTTTAGTCCCACATCCTAGGATTAACAACGCCGTAATTAGAGAAATTTGTATAAATACCTTAGGTCGGTGATATTAAAAAGTACACATTTCTCGACCTTTTGGCTAAGATCAAGTGCAATATTTGTTCTTATCAATTTAATATTTGATATAAAAAATTAAATTAATTTTTTTTTATAACGGAAAGTTTGTTATAGTAGTTTGCTCTAGGGTTCTCGAGCGTCCCCCTTGTGCGCGATAACTAGTAGACTATTAACTATCTTAGTAAATAGCAATAACATTCAAAGAAAGATAAAAACATGTAACTTAGTTTGTTTTTAAACCTATGTTTACCAAGATAATCCAAACCTATAAAATATGGCATACTAATTACAATAAAAATCCAAACAAATTATTAAACACAACATATATAATATATATATTTTTTCAATTAGTCTAACCTACACTCTTCTCTTAATGCCAATTGAGGAAACTAGGAATTCATAAATTCAAAAACTTTTCTATAATGAGGAAATTTTCTTTTATGTTGATCTTGAACCATAAGCACCTTATGGACTTTGAAATGTTCCACCAGTAAGAAATTTACAACCCTAGTTATTATCATGTAAATTTTAGTAAAAACACACATACAGAGAAACCTAGAATAAGGTTTGTTTGGCACTAGGTTCATAGTTGGATCTATTGAGTAGAATATGTTGAACCCAACAATTTAACAACATCAAATTTATAAGTAGGGATGACATCAATTTAAATAACTTTATTGAATTTCGATAAGTAATAGTTAAAATTTAAAGGTGTTTCTAGAATAATTTAAATAGTTTATTGAGACTGGTAATTAATTTCTAAAAAATAGAGGTGTTTCTGGAATACTTTAAATAGTTTAGTTTGAGAAGTAATTTTACAAAGTTAAAGGCGTTTCAAGGATAATTTAAGTAGTTTGCTTTTTTGAGACTTAAGTAATATTTGAATTGAAAGGTGTTTCGTAAGAATGTTGCTACCAAAGATTTTGGGCCTATTCTTTATGCAATCCGACCCATTACCTCAACCCACTCCATTACAAAACCCTACTTACTTCCTTCGTTCCTTCCTTAATCAGTAACAGTTTTGCTTCTCCATTTTTCGTGCGCTTGGTTCGCACAGCCGGCGGCGATGACGAAGAAGAAGGAGAGGAAGGTCAACGTCTCCGGAAAACCCAAACACTCGCTCGATGTCAATCGAAGCAATGGCGCCGGGGTGGACAAAAGCGCCCGGACCGCTGCGACGGTGCGGCGGCTCAAGATGTATAACAACAGGCCGAAGAGGGACCGAAAGGGGAAGGTTTTGAGACACGAGCTCCAGTCCAAGGAGCTCCCTTCGACAAGGATCGAGCCCGATCGTCGATGGTTCGGTGCGTTACTTACTCGATTTCGTTCGAATTTCGATTGTGGCTTTTGTTGTCCTATATCTACCGTTCTGATTATGTTTTGTTTTTTTCTTCACTTTTTGTGTTTCTTTTGCTAAAATGAGCAATTTTTGCGTTGCACAATTTCCAATAAGCAACATTTCTTCTCGTCTTCATATCATGGAGTTCAATTGTGCCCAATAGACTTATGTTTAGAAAGAGATTACGGTTTCAGTTATTGTTTTCCTACTGAGATGATATGACTGATCTTGCTTTTTTGCGTTTGTCGAAGAATGATTCAAGTTTATTTGGGGCGGTTGATTATTTGATGTCATTGCATTTGTATTTCAGGAAACACGCGAGTTGTGAATCAAAAAGAACTTGAATTCTTCCGAGAGGAGCTGCAGAACCGACTCTCAAATAACTACAATGTGATATTGAAGGGAAGGAAACTTCCTATGTCCCTTTTACAGGATCATCAGAAGGTATGGAATTCTTCTTTCCTGATAATACTTGCAGAAAAATAATTTGAGAATGAAGTTTTCCAAAAAAAAAAAAAAAAAAGAGAGAAAGAAAAAGAAAATAGATCTCGTTCCTATGTGGTGCTGCTTGTGCAACTCTGTTGATGTAGGCTCGGATGGCATATCAGTCCAATACCATTAAATTAGTTCACAGGTATCCAATTTATGAAATTGACATATGTGTGAAATGTTTCCTTTGCATTTTACGAATTCTTTTAGTAGTATTCTGTCAAAAGGTAGTGCTATCAAAGAAACAGAATTTCTTCTTGGATGGAAAAAATTCCATTCTCTTTGATTCTCTTCTATATCATAAAATTTTAGATTCTGCTGATTACAATTTGGAGATTGGTTCAGAATGTGCCATTGCTGATCCAATTGTGTAAACTGGAGAATGATATAATGCCAAAATATGGAAAAAAAAAGGGTCCAGAGAAAGACCTCAATTAGCTAAAAAAAATCTCAATGGACTTGTGTCAATTCATTGTTTTGTGATGCAACCAACCTAATTAATTTCAGAACACACTAGGAAAATATTAACTAAGAGGGATTATAGAAGGGAGAAAATCAAGTAGCAAAATTATAAGAGCTAGGAGTGGTCTTATTGATTAGGAGGTCGTTGCCCTACCAATGCAGGAGTCATGTTCTGCATTTTTTTCTGGAATATCTATCTGAAGATGGCTCCAAGGAGGTCCTTCAAAGGTATCTGATGCATGCAAACACGTTAGACAACTATCAATTAGGGACAAAAACTACATATGGATTAAAGTACTTATATATATTTATAATTCACAGTTTAAATTTTAAATCAGATTTTCTATAACAAAAATTATATCTTTTTTTCTTTCTATACTTCTCTGTTAAATATTTAATTGTCTTGCTGGCCATTTTGCATAAATACTTAAGATGTCAGGGTAAAGTTCAATCTATACATTACCATTATGTGTAGTTAATATTGACGACTGGACTGGCCTCAGACTTCATGTGAATTGACTTAGAGGATACTTAAATCACCAAGGACCTGTTGCTCTAATTATAGCCAACCACTTCCTTATTTGTGTCGTATGCAGCAAGCCAAGGCACATCTTCTTGACGCCGAGCCTTTTGCAGATGCTTTTGGTCCAAAAAAGAAAAGAAAGCGCCCAAAACTTTTGGCGTTCGATTATGAATCATTGATTCAAAGAGCAGATACTTCTCAAGGTATGGAGTGGTGAAATTTTATTAGGTTACTATTCTTAGCTTCTGATGGAACTTGTGCTTTCCTTGTTGTCCAGGTCTAGGTTCTTTCAGTTATGTAAAACGATTGAATTGATTGTGTCTGTAAAACTTAAAGTGCTTATTCATTAGTGTCTTTGGGTGTTTTCTTATTTGTTTGACCTTCAATTTGTATTCTATTCTTGTAGATGCATATGAACAGAAATCTGCTAATATTCCATCAAGGGAGGAAGATGAAGAAGATGGTTTAAGAGACTTGGTAAGACATACGATGTTTGAAAAGGGCCAAAGCAAGCGGATATGGGGTGAGCTGTATAAAGTTGTGGACTCGTCTGATGTGGTAGTCCAGGTTAGCCTCCATAAATCGTAGAGGTTATATGTTAATTATCTTCTGTGGATTTGTAGTAGAGATCATACCCTAATTTGATGCTAAAAATTATAAAAATTTTACCAATGTGTTCACATGTTTGAGTCAATGAATTTGCCTAGACGATCTACATATTAAACTTAATTCTCATATCACACTGTCATTCATGAAGGTTTTTAAGGGAAGGAGATCCAATAGATTCAGTTGTAGTTTCCTAAAGTTTAAACCTCTAATGTACAGCAGCATAGTTCAAGTGCTAATGTTTTAGTAATTCTTTGCAATCAAAATTTAACTATCAATTGAGGCCGAGTTTATCCTAAAGTTGTAGTTCAATGACTGTTTTATATAGGTGCTAGATGCTCGGGACCCACAAGGTACAAGATGCTACCACTTGGAGAAGCACTTGAAGGAGCACTGCAAGCATAAGCACATGGTTTTCTTGTTGAACAAGGTTTAATTCTCAAAGGATCTTATGATGGTCTCTCTGTTTATTCTTTAAAAAAAATCTAAAATTTGGGTGGTTTCTGTGTGATGCTCTTGTGGGTAAAGTGTGATCTAGTTCCTGCATGGGCAACAAAAGGATGGTTGCGTGTACTTTCTAAAGAATATCCTACCTTAGCATTCCATGCAAGTATCAACAAATCCTTTGGCAAGGTCTTTATGACTTCATGAGAAGATATTCAACATTTTTTTTTCTGTGAACTAGCTTTGACATTTTTGTCTTCCTGCAGGGTTCCCTTCTGTCAGTTCTTAGACAGTTCTCCCGTTTGAAGAGTGACAAACAAGCAATATCTGTGGGATTTGTTGGATATCCAAATGTAGGAAAATCATCTGTTATCAACACACTACGCACGAAAAATGTAACCTCCACATCTTGAATTTGTATTGTGTGTTTAGGTTTTGATCAACACTGGACTAATTCAAGTGTGAGAAAAAGAATGATCTTTGACTTCATAATGATGACTAGGAAATTTCAAGCATAAAATCTCTTTAAGCATAAAATTTCAAGTATGGATTGTAGAGAACTGAAACTTGTTTCCTTTCTTTTGATTCTTTAAATTTAGTAAATAACAAAACTGATTGTCTTTGTTAGAATGATATCTTAAAAATAACTGTCTCTAGAGGTATTTAATTTCAATTCTCTAGGGCTTCTCAAAACATCAATTCCTAAAAAAGGATTCTTTTCCGATTTCTTTTTGTTTGGCAATCTACGTAGAGACCTTTTCGAAATTAGGAACTTGGTTTTGGTTACATGGATCCCTCAGTTGGAGTGCATTAGATAGAGTTTTCTTGGTCTTCTTCTGCCACTCACGCTTGCAATTCCAATTGATTAAATCTGTTAATAGAATCTGTTGGTTGTATTTGAGCATGCCCATGCTGGTTGTATTTGAACATGTCCATATAGTTCTCTCATTATTTGTTTTAAACTTGAACCCTTTAGTTCTCTCCACAATTAGAGCAATATGTCTGCAAATAACATTCTTCACTCCTAAGGACATTATCCGGGGTATGTTTATCATGAAAAAGGATTGTGTTTCATCTATTGTTTTTGTGCTGTATATTATTTATTGATGATTATAACACCATTCATTTTTACAGGTTTGTAAAGTGGCTCCAATTCCAGGAGAGACCAAGGTTTGGCAATATATCACGTTGACTAAAAGGATTTTCCTTATTGATTGTCCTGGAGTTGTCTATCAGAACAAGGATTCAGAAACAGACATTGTTCTAAAGGGAGTGGTATGTTCATAATGTAGTTTTTTCTTTGCTTGTGTTCTACAGTCTGTATTGCTTCTGGATACATTTTAGCTGTTTGCTTTAGTTAATTAACCACTAAAATTTTTCTGCTTCTTTTGGCCTCATCAAATACTCATATATATAGATGTTGTAATAGGCATTGGCAATGCTCTTACATTTGGGTTTCATCTGTTGGTAGGTGCGCGTGACAAACTTGCAAGATGCCTCCGAGCACATAGGAGAAGTCCTGAAGCGTGTAAAAAAGGAACATCTCCAGAGAGCATATAAAATTAATGAGTGGTATAATATCACTCTCTTTTTTCTCTTTGAGAGACGCCATAGATTTTTCAGTTTGTAGTAGATCGTATCTTCTAGTTTCTCTGTGTAAAAAAAGGAACATTGGTAGAAGACTTTCTCTCAGAGAGTTCATTAACAAGATGCTTCATAAGATTTTTAACAACTTAAAACTACTATTTTCAGGTTACCTTTATCAAAGTAATCATGTGTAATATAGGATTTTAGAATAATATTTATTTTGGAGCCTTTTCAATTATACATTGATATAAATGACAGCTTTAATACGTGGTGTCAGTCTGAAATTCACCACGAAATTGTTTATTCACCATGGTGGGTTTTGTTTTTCGGAGTGGGCTTAGTATTCTTAAGATGTGACATTGGGTAAATCTAATGCACCGCTTATGCTGAGTTGTGTAGTAATCGACGACTCTATTTTGATATTTTATTTTGACTTGCGACTATACTTTTCTGCTTCTGATCTGAACTTTTAAAGTGAACCAAAGCCCCTTTTTAAAACAGAAACTGATGAAGTTATGCTGTATTCTTCTGTAGTAACTGACAAATTTAAAACACTGCTTTTGTTCAGGACTGATGAGGAAGACTTTCTTGTCCAGTTAAGCAAATCAACAGGAAAACTTTTGAAGGTATGTTGTATTTTTCTGTGTTTTCTTTTGGTCTAATCAATCATTGGGATCAGGATTCTTCACATGATTGTTTCAGTATATGGTTCCATGAACTTGAATAGGGAGGGAGATCATATGCTATGTATTTCCTGTTGCATTCTGTTTTTTAGCATAATGACGGGCACATTCGGAAGTCCCTTTTCCTTCGTTTGTCTGTCTTTGTGTTATTGCCCTTTTTTGAAAAAAAAAAAGTGTAATGCTGTGATCATGTTTGTCATAATCTTATATTTTTTATCAATACAATTCCCAAGTAAATATTTTGATGCCTCATCTCTCGGGTTTCAGGGGGGTGAAGCTGATATAATGACGGTTTCAAAGATGATTCTGCATGACTGGCAAAGAGGTAAAATACCCTTCTTCGTGCCACCGCCTAAGCAAGAAGGTGAGTCATCAGAGAAACCTGATTCTCCTGAGCCGGACACAGAGCCGACAGTAAACTCTGACAGGACAGCTGCTGCAATGAAAGCCATAGCAGGTATAATTTCATCGCAGCAACAAATGCATGTTCCATCTCATGAACTATTAAACGATGACAAGTCAACTGATGAAAAGCTGGCTGACCCTGTGGAAGATGCTTCCTTGCAAGAAGGCTAAGAGCCTCCGTCCATCCTTTATCTTCTAAACTGCCCATATATTCTGTTGTTAAATGATGTGAACAGATTGCAAGACATTGTTTGGGGTGCTCGGTATGTCTGATAGTTGCTAATCCTTGGTTAAAATCAAAGCACTAGTTTGGCTAGCATTATCCCATTTTTTGGAATTTTTAGTATCGAGGCACATAGAAGTATATGTTTTCGTTGAATGTTTTTTTTTTTCAATAAAATTAAGGATGTTTTAATCATATTTATTCATGAACATGAGTGTTTGTGGCTTGTCGTTAGGCAATTTTGGTTTGACATTGTATTAAGTATGAGTTTCACATTTCGGGTCCGAAGTTTTGCTATAGAATCTCATGGATCCTACTCCTGTTATTGCACAATATGAAATAAGTAGAGCATTGTTTTAATTTTATATCGTAGTGTCAAAACATAGGATACTGACGCATTATTGAGACTTAATATCATTCAGCATAGGTGATCATTGTGTAGATCATATTGATGAATGATATATTATGTCAATATTTGATACCCCATACTACAATAAAAATTAAAGATGGTTTGAAATAATATTTATTATTATTTATAGTTTGAAGGCAGGCAGAATATAATTTTAGCATTTTAAATGTGATGTAAAATTGAATCTTGGGCATATTATTTTTTTTTTCTTCTTGATGTTCACTAATCACTAGGATTATAAATGAATTGAATATTTATCAGGAAGTTGATGTTTGATTTGGTAAGAGTATACTAGATTAATTAAATGAATAAGTTTGAACAGTTTATAATAACTAAATAAGTAAATTTAAATAAGTTTGTGTTTAATTTGTCAATATTCATGGTCTCACCTGGCCTCCAATGGATAGAAGGATTAGTCAGCTCGAGCCGAATATCTAAATTACTAAACAAATTAAATGTTGTTTGTGAACTATATTTATTGTTAAAATTCTTACTAACATATTAAATGAATAAATAAACTTTAAATAAATAAATAAACTTTTAAAATAAACTAATATGTTTGTATTAATAAGCTCGACAATAAATATTTTAATAACTCAATATATTGTTAGCTTGCTTTGATTTCACTTGGTTACTTTATTAAATAAGTAGGAATACCTTAAATTTTAGCTCATGTAAACTCAACTTTTCACCTTCAATTTACTAACATTATCACGCGTCGGAACATTGACACTATCATTTTAGTTAAAAATTAAAAATTTGAACGTTGAATAATAATTACAAACTTTTTAAATCTTGTGAAAAATGGTCTTGGAGGTTTTGTGACAATAGCACTTGCTTCATAGAACTTGAGGCATCTTGCACACCTAATGCTGATAAGGAAAGGAAGGAGAGGGACCTCTTGAAATAAAGATGGAGACATCAAGTGTATATATATATATATTTCTCCATTAAAGGCACACCAAGTGCCACACCGATTTGATCCTTCTTTTTCTTTTGCGTGTGTCGTGTGAAATCGATGATGACAATATCAAAATGGGCGCGTTTATATTCATTCTGAAAGAAATAAAATTTCTTGATAACCAAAAAAAGTATATTGAGAAAATAAAAGGGATAAAATTCACATCTTCACAATGAGCTCCACCTATTTAAATAATCATCAATTTATTAACAAACTGATTGATCGGATTCAAATTGGTATAGGAGCCAATGTGAATTCAACAATTAAAACTTATGTTTGACGAACTATTAGATGAACACGTATCCCTGATTAATTTCTTGATTACATTTTTTCTAAAATAATCGATGTCATCTGTATAGTAAAATGGTCATATTCCTATGTGAATTGTGTTAATTAGCCGCCATAAGGAGCTCAGCTCCAATGTCTTAATAGACAGACAACACAACTTCTACATAGTTAATGGGTTCTTTAAAAGGTGGAGATGTTCAAATACTTATTGCACAAATAGAAAATTCCTAGATGTATTGATCAATATGTGTTATCGTTCATAGTTGCTACTATGAACTATGATTCGAATATTGTTATGCATTATGATTTTCATAGATGTATAATTTCTAGATATAATGTTGGAATTCAAATTTTGTTACAATTTTGTTCATAATCTAGTACTATAACATCGAACATGCCCCTGAGGGGTACAGCTGAGTTGGTATTCAGCAAGGGCTTACCATGCTTTGGGTTATCTCTAGTCCCATGTCTAAGAAGGTCGCTCAGCTAAGGTTGAATAAACTCCGTGATTTATTCCCTTGTAGAATACGTGCGACCGCCCTGTAAGAGCTACTAAGATAACAACTTCACTTTTATGTCATGCCACCACTATAACCGCTATAACGTGAAACCATTTTAATCCAAAACTGCTTCATGGATAGATTTTGAATGAGGCAAAATTGTTCTGGTGTTGAAAATAATTGCAACTTACAATTCCCTAGAATCTAGTAAACACAATTAACTATTCAAAACTCACCCTAAATTAGTCTAAATCATATATCATGGACCTTATACTATTACATTAACTTCACTTGTTCATTGGTACAATATAAACTCGTAAACCCTGGACAATTAACTCTACCTTTGAAGAAGTTTTCACAAGAAACAGCGAAGGCCAAAATAGAAAGCCAAAAAGCCAAAAAAAGGCAACAGCCAATGGAGATGATCAATGAAGAAAGACAAGCTGATCTAGAGCGATTTTGAGAGGGCATAGTCAAAATGACCTAAATTGGATCGTCAACTTTTGTTTAGGCATCGGTTTAGTTTGTTAAGTTGACGATTCAACTTCTTATAGTTGAATCGGCTTAATAAAAAGGGATATTTCGAGTGCCCTTTCAACATAACAATAATAAAGGGTGTCCTTTGATGAAGATGATGATGATGATTGATCCTATTTGTAAACGTGGAGATGGACACTGGGATGTAGTTTTCCACGTGTAGCCAATGAAGATTACCAAAGGATGAATATGTTGCTCCTCAAATAATCCTTAGAACCTACGCACTATCAGATCAACTTGAAAAGGATTGTTAGCAACCAAACAAAGGAACCGTGGGAGACATCCCCGTGTTTGGTCCTTCGACGCTCGAGTTAGTGCAACGTTCAAGATTAAGATGAAGAATGGAGACGAAGATAAAATGAATCTCGCATACCTCCGCGGCTTGTGAGAAACCTTATTTATACAAGCATATTACCTGGCACGAGAATCAAGACATTTCCTTAATTCGCGTGGACGTCATTTATGACACTTTTTTTCCTTTCCTTAATAAGCTTGTCATAATTGGGCGCATAGTCCGTACATGTCTGACTTGGAAACTTCCTTCGTACAAGAAATGACAGCATATCTTCTCTGACACCGAATATTTTGCTTGCGATAGTTGCACTAAGAGACAACGAGGGTAGATGAGTTTAGAGCAGAGCGACCACTCTGCTGGCCAATCTGGTTCGTTCGACCTTTCATATAATGGTCGTGTGGGCAAGTTAGACCATCTGACCGAGTGGTTCATTCATACAACTATCGTTCAACGCTTACTGTTATGCTAGCCCCGGTCGAGCAAGGTGGGTTGCACGACCGTTCGGGTCAACTCAACTAGTTCGTTCGGCAGCTACTCCAGGAATCACTCTGGTCCATTGATCTGTTCGACCGCGTAGTTCACTCAGTCGGTTACTCTCCGCACTTGCTATTGTATGGGTCTGCCATCCGGATGGTATTCTGCCTTAGTTTGGATTCTCTGTCTCAACATTACTGTGTCTCCGTGTCCCAGCGTCGATCGGACAGTTCAGAGATCTTTGAGATATGTGCAATATCCTCGTGATGTGCACAACATCCTTAAGATGTAATCTGAACTTTCCGATCGGCGCTAGAACATGGGGACACAGTGATATTGGGATAGAGGATCCGAACTCATTCTGCCTAGAGGTCATCTAACTTGGTTGTTTTTTGAACCGTTTGACCAGGAGGTTCACTTGACTGTGCTTGACGTTCCTATCCAACTGAATAATAATAATAATAATAATAATAATAATAATAATAATAATAATAATAATAATAATAATAATAATAATAATAAT
>JBBPFQ010000107.1:6200619-6211710 GCA_037974815.1 Kaempferia elegans | reverse complement strand
AGTTTGAATTATCAAGCTCAATAACCAATCAAACAAACAAAAGTTTCAAACAATCAAACAAGTTTAAATTGAAAGCTCGATAACATCTAAACGAACCAAACTAACCAAGCTCGAATCAAACCAAACTTGAATTTAGAGCTCGATAACATCTAAACCAACCAAGCTCAAGTTAAGCTTCAAACAAGCTCAAGCTTGTAAAAAATAAACAAAGACAAACTTGAGCAACCATTTCAAAAGCTTGGTTCATTTTAAGCTCGGCTCGGCTCGATTACCTTATTAAACAAGCTTGAACACTCCAAAACTCGATTCGGCTTGACATATTTACAACCCTATATTTAAATTAATTATGAATAATTTTTCATACCTATTAATTTTAACGAATTTATATGTAGTAATTTTAATAAAGTTAGAATAATTTTATTTTATATTATAGTTATTAGAGTTATACTTATTATAATTGTATTAAAATAATTTTATTTACAAAAAATTAGGCTTGATTTTTTTTTTCAAAATGCAATACCATTAATGATAATAAAAATAAAAGAATATGTTTTTTTTTATTTTTACCCTATAAAATTTTTGTACTGCTTATTGATATTATTATTTTACTTAAGAAAAAGAATGCATTATGGACACATCATATGTCCATCACTATCAGTTAATTGAAGTAAAGATACTAATGATTAATAAGAGAAAGAATAAAATTTTAAAATTTTTTGAAGGTATTTTAATGATTTTAAAATTCTAAAATGGACATTTGAAATTAAGTAAATTTTAAAGGGTAAAATGA
This sequence comes from Kaempferia elegans, assembly GCA_037974815.1. Classification (NCBI taxonomy): domain Eukaryota; kingdom Viridiplantae; phylum Streptophyta; class Magnoliopsida; order Zingiberales; family Zingiberaceae; genus Kaempferia; species Kaempferia elegans. Next base: position 6,210,920 of record JBBPFQ010000107.1, on the reverse strand, counting down.
AAAACAACATCCCAATAAACTAGATTTAAAAAAAAAAAACACGACGGCTTCACGCGTAAACGGCCAATCCGTGTGCGCAAATCTTAAAGCAACTTCCGAAGTGATGGTTTCTTGCCACGTTTTCGGTGGACCCACTCTTCGCCCTAATTATTCCTCTAGTAAACCCAAATCGCTCATTTAAACCAATTCTAATTCTAGTCCACTGCGAGTTTAATCGCGTCACAACGACTCAAATCTCTCTCCGCCCCTTCCTTTCCGCCGACGATTTCGAGCTCCAGATCCTGCAAAATGTCGGTCAGTATCGCCGGATCCACTGGTCCTACTTTCTTTCTCCTTTACTGATTCTTCCGCCAGTTCTGGAATCTGCATCTCTCTTTTCCCTTCTTGCTTTCTTCGTTTAGTTGTTCCTTGTGAAATTAATCAGATGTTTCTTTGTTTTGGATCTGAATTCCGGATTGTTCATGTTTGAATATTTGTCAAAGTAGTGCGAATCCATGGCTAGTGATCACTTGCGACTTTTTCGGACACGCCACTACTCCTTTCCACTGATTCGTTGTGTTTTAATCCGGTTGGATTGAAACAGTTCATCATGATGTTGAGATTGCGTGTATGTAGATCTGATTTTTCTAGATCCCAGGGTCGTTTCTTGCTGTACCTGTAATGGCGTAATGTGGTTCATCGATGAACTAGTCGATCATTTGCTCTCGTTGAGCTCCCTTTAATTTAGTCTGATGTTTGTGCTTTGCGAAATCTGAGGTAGAAGTTGAAGTTTGTACGCTTCTGCTACTCGTTTAGCTCCCAATTACTCAAAGTCTTCTCTGGTAATATACGAAATATAATTCCACCCTAGTTTACAGAGACTGATTGTCTTGCATTGAAAAGGAACTATTTACAGATCTGGGAGAGGACATTTTATTTGAGAAACTTGAGAAGTCGGTAGGTTTTTAATACCTGTTGGTTGATTCTATAGAGTGCTAGATGTTCATACGTAATTACTAAGAGAAAGCTACATGGTTGCGTAAGTGTGCCATCATCTTCACAGACATTTGGTCTTGTGGATGCCTTATTGATTATACATCGTTTTGTGGATTCTGTTTCATGCTCTTGTATCTCTTATCGAATTCTGTTAATATTGGTAGTATAGTCAGACATTGAATTGCAGGTTACAGTCAGTGAAGCAGAATAATTTTTTCTTCTTTCTCCAGAATGATTAGTATTAATTGGTTACTATCTTCTTTTTCTTCCAAGTGGTGGGTTTTCGAAAACTTATTTATAGTTCAAACTCATTAGTTTCTTTCATTCATGTGTTATATCATTGCCTTGTTGTTAAATTTGATTATATATTTATTAAACTATGGAATTGATAAGGCCTTTTCTGTTTAAAACTGAACATTGAACTCTTCTTTTCACCTTCTCCCCAAGCAAAGACAGTGAAAATAAGCAACATTTCTTTGTTAGCATCTCAAAGGGACGTACAAGAATTCTTTTCCTTCTCTGGGGATATTGATTATGTTGAGATGCAAAGGTAATTTTATATCCGTTGTTGGAACCTTTTTGATATCCGTAAAGAGTATGAATTAGGGAACGATGTGGCAAAATGAGAGATTTCTTTTTGCAGTGAATCAGAAAATATTCAATGTGCATACGTCACTTTCAAAGAGTCACAGGGAGCAGAAACTGCAGTTCTTCTTACGGTGAATTAAACTCTCAATATAAACTCCTGCTTCTTTCTCCAATCTCTTAAAAGGATGCTTTATGTTTTCTTTTCCCAATTGAAACAACAGGATAGTAAATCTGTTTCAGCTCTATAACTACAGGGAGCAACCATTGTTGATCGTGCTGTTGCAGTTTCACCGGCTCCAAACTACAAGTTGCCTCCTGAAGCTTTCAGGCATTCACTAGTAAGTTTGGTGTCTTTGTTACTCTTCGCGCTTTGTCATTTTTCTAATTGCCTGCCTTTTTTATGCCTGAAAGGATGAAAAATCTTCAGCTACCAGTGTGGCCGTGCAGAAGGCAGAAGATGTGGTAAGTAGCATGTTGGCCAAGGGTTTTGTTCTGAGCAAGGATGCACTCCAGAAAGCCAAATCCTTTGATGAGCAGCACCAACTTCTGTCAACTGCCTCAGCTACCGTTGCATCTCTGGACAAGAGGATTGGTCTGAGCGAGAAGCTAAGCACAGGTATGGCCATGGTCAGTGGCAAGGTCAGGGAGGTGGATGAGCGATTCCAGGTATCAGGGATCACAAGGTCAGCCCTTGCTACTGCTGAGCAAACGGCCACGAATGCTGGATCAGCTATTTTGAGCAACCCCTATGTCTCAAATGGTGCATCCTGGTTCTCCAGTGCACTTGGCAAAGTAATGAAGGCAGCTGAGGATGTTAGCATGATGACTAGGGAGAAGGTTGAGAAGGCCGAAGAAGAAAGGAAAGAAATGTTCTGGAATGAGAAAGGTGGGATGGTGAGCCAGTATGCAAAGGTCCACCTTGATGAGCCATTACTGAGTGAACCTGCGATTGTGCCAATATATTCCATGGATGAGGAAGAGAAGCTGCGGACCTTGTGAGTTGTGTAAATTTGATAAATTTGTGTCATTGTACCTTCTTTGCTTTGTACAGTTATTCTTTTGATGCTTGTACAATCCTTTGGTATTGCTGGGGCATGCCCAGAATCGAACTTGCATGCGACATTTGTGCTTTCAATTCAATAGTCAATGTTAAACCCTTATGTCGCTGTTCTTCTCTAGTTAATCCAGAAGTGTTCAAGGGATCAACTATCAACTGCCTTGCACCAAGACATCCTAATGTGGTAAATTTCATAGTTATAACTTATATTCTGGTCAAACACTGATTGATCTAAAGAATTACACAGCATAGAATTTAACAAGAAATAGTAAAGTTACAATTTGCAAGAAAGTCCAACAGATCAGCTTATGTATTTCATATTAATGTGTCAAACATCAACTCATATGTCCCGCAGTTCTTGTGTCTCCACGTCATATGAAAGTTTAGTTGCTCTCATAGGTCTGACGTAGTTGATTATTATATGAGTGTTTATTCAAATAGGCCTTGTGATCAATTCCCAACGGATACTAAATGCCTCATTGGGTGTCTGACCTCCCTCATGCAAAGAATCATTGTGCTAAGATAAAATGATACCAGTATCTTGCTGTAGGGCCGACAATCTTAGGCCGCTTAGGGTGAACGATATCGCCGCTCCGAAACTTTAGTTGTCTCATCTAGGCAATCATAACTATTTTTGATTGCTTAAAAATCACAGACATGACTAAGAGCCACTTACTGATGCGATATCACTCGAATGAACAACCATAACGGCCCATTTTTGGTGAAAACATTGTCAACTGTAAACAATCTGGAGACGAAACCGTTTTTGTTATTCCGTAAAGAAATAAAATGCTTGAATAAAATGATTACAAATGGCATCAAAAGAAACCCTGCGTAGAATGCTTGTATACTTTGGACAAGTATCATGCACGTTATTCATCCAAATTGTTGCCTTAATAACAATAGTTTTACGACCACCTATTCAAAATATTGACAATTTTGTTTGGTTAGAATACCCTTTGATGCAATTGTCTTTCTTTTTCCTGTAATGGAAGTGGCAAGTCAGTTAGTTTCAGGCCTGTATCTTGTTAGAAAGATACATTCAATATTCGGTTTGGCTGCGGAAACTTAGCTTTATAGAAATAAATATTCTAAATGCATAGGTAGCTGCATTTGTCAGCTAAAGATACAAATTGATCACTTCAGTTATTCACTACTAGGAAGGGTGTGGCACCACTGCCATCAACATACTGCCAGTTAAACCTTGTCATAGTCTGCTTCATATATCCAAGTCCATCTAGTTTATCTTCAGCATTCCAACAACCATCTTATTATATATTCATAATACAACAAAAATTAGCAGTATACAGTCATATATAGAGTAAAATGGCAAAGTAAAGCCCCAAATATTCGGGACTCACAATGATGATATTGGTGTGGTAGCAGTAGTTTCTTGCTAATTTTAGAATAACAAGTCATACAACTGAAATCATGTGAACTTTACAGATGAACTAGTCAAAAAGAAAAATATAATTGCATAAAAATAGAGTACAAGATATAGAATTACCTAAAGCCGCTTAATTGCTTCCTTGAACCAAAGGAGTTGGTAAAATTATTTGTTTGCATATAGGATGACTATGACTGCATGTTTAGTTCAAAATGGTATATATTCACTAAACGAGCAAGATAATCAAAAAACAAAAGAAGTTGCATAAAGAATGAAAGAAAAGTATCCCACCAATCAATGAAACAGCAGCAATTGCCCAGAGAATAAGCTTGACACGGTAACCATATCGAACATGATACCGTGACCTCTGTAGTAACCGCTGAAAAGCTCCAAGATACCCATAAAGATAATGAGCGTATGTTACTTGTCCATATTGTCTAAGGTTGCTCTTACTTCTTTCATAATATGGATTGTATTCCTGTGGCAACAAAAACAGGTTTTCTGAAAATTCAAGATAATTTATAAAGCAATCAAATCTAGAAAACTATGAATGTGGGGAAAAAATGGCAAGACACTACTCACTTGACGTAATTCGTGATTTCGCAGGGGAACAGATTCTATCAGATCATTTTGGTTCTGAGCAGTCCATTTCTTAAATTCATATTTGCACCGTGGTATCTTTGATTTTGAATCAAGTGCACTGGACAACATAGAAAAGCTGAATACTCGTGGAGTTGGGAGATTAGGCCGATCATCCGATGACTTCTCTGAAGTATCTTCACCTTCACTACGGATTGTAATTTTGCATGCACCAAGATCACCAGCGCAGCTAGCTGATCTAGGGTATGGATACACTTTGCCATCCTCCAAAGGATTCTTCGAACATATAATCAAAGTCTCTCTATTGTTTGTGGTCACATCATTCCAGTCATTCCCGTTAGTAGCCGATGAAATGATTTCTTTCCTTCCCTTCGCGGTGGGACTAGATAAGAACTTAGCAAGTTCATCCCGTTCACTTTCATCCAACTGGACCCATGTAAGTGTGTTCTTGCCAGTTTCCTGATGTGTTTCCCTGACAAAATCCTCAATTGCCAAGATCCTATTTCCAATAGCCGATACAAATTCACCATGCCGAGCTCTCACATCTTCCCCAGCCGACAAAGCCGCATCATTTAACCTCACGGCATGTTCAAGCTCTTCGAGCTGAGAATTAACACACCAAAATCCGATTTTGTCCCATTTCCTCAAAACAAAACCCTCAGGACAGGTAAACAATAAGAAATACACAAACTCGAACCAATTGATCAAAGAATTCAACACATACCTGCCATTTCGCTGTTCCAAGAACCGTGTGAAGCTCCCGTTTCAGCTCGCCGGACGAGAAACGATCTCCACCAGAGGACTTCAACGCGTTCTCCCGCTCGCGGACGCATTTCTTATAGACGGATTCCAACCTACCAATCGAGAAATCGAAGAACCAACAATTAATCAACCGGAAAAGCCTAATAAGAACGCGGAGGGAAATAGATCTAAAAGGCTCACCGATCAGCGGAATTCTGGACTTCCTCCGCGGCGGCGAAGAAAGGATCCTTCTCCCACCGTTCGAAGGTCGTCGCCATCTAATCCCACTCAAAAAGGGCAAATCCAGACGGAGAAGATCCCTATCGACTGAAACGGTCGCCTCCCTTTCTCCTCCTCTAGCAATTGGGAGAGAGACAAGCGCGGCACTGATCGAATCTCGAACGCCGGCACGGCTCCAAAATGGATTTGATGATTCTGATCCTGACAGACACGAACTCGTGGAAAATGGGCTTATTCCTTTTCAGGGAGTTAATTACATAAAAGTTCTTTAAATTTTCATATAATTTCATTTATTTTTAATTACATCTAATTACAAAAATATAATAATACATTTATTGATAAGGTTTCTAACTCAAATGATATTGTACACTCCTCGTGAATTTATTTTTCAATTCTATCTAAAAATCTCACCAACAGAGATATCTTCCATATTATAACTTCATAATTTTTTTTTTCTTTTTAAAGATAGTTGCAGCTTCTTTAGCTTCAGCTCTGGCCAAAGATCTCTTGCATGCTTCTGTTTATGCCACAGCCACGACGTCAGTGCCATCGACAGTCGCAGATCAATTTTTATAATTCATGCCAAAAGTGTAAAATTTTATAATTTTAATTGCTTCGTATAAATCCTTATCTGATGATGTTTTTTTTTTAAACATAAAACTATCCATATTTGTTTGTGTTCTTATTAAACAAGTCTTGAATGGAAATTACCCACTCAAACAATGATCAGAGGAACCGAACAAAAAAAAATGTTTATCTCAAAACTGAGAACCAGACTGGAAAATACCTGGCAGATCTCTTGCAGCTTTGACTATGCAAGATGGGCTGAGCTGATTATTATGATGATTCGTAATCATTCTTGCTCGCTAGTAATTGATGCATCGCCTTCATCGGGAATCAGATTCGATGAAGGAAGATATGACCATGCGAAAGCAGCAGCACCGAGAGAGATGGCGAAGCAGATTGAGCCCCAGACCCATCTCTGTCTCCTCTTGCGCTTGTTGCGTTGTCGTCTAGCCATTTCTGCAGCGAAGAGATTGTGCCACAAACATCAGGACATTGGGCAAAATATAATAATTGAACGATGTGGAATTCTTCATTAACTATTTCGAACAGCAAAATTGTAGTAAGGGACTATTAAGTTTTCCTATTGAGATTTCATATGGCTGCATTCTCATTACTTTCATATCGATCGCAATTCAAACAGCCTGCAATCTAGGTTTCTCTATAAGTATGAAATAAGAAAAATATAATAATACTAAGGGGTAATAAGCTCAATATGCTCACCAACTGCTTCTTGATTCCTCTGAGACATTTCCCTATTTGCAGCTTCACAATACTGGAGTCGATCCTTTAACCTGATAATTTCAAAATTCTTAGCTGCAATTTGAGGTTCCATCTCAAGCTCAACCTCGGCGTGAGCAAAACCTTGGTTAATAGCATCAGTTACAAAGCGTGTAACAACAATCTGCTGGGTCAATTCCTCCACAGGATCTAAGTTGGACTGTTTATATACATCCTCAGAGATATTTGGTGAAATAGGTAAGCTTAATCCGAGTAGTGACAGCTGATTGGAAAGCCTCTGCCAGAGATTCCGCAATTGCTCCAGTGATTCTTCAGCCTGTGTCCGCTTCTCTGTCTCCATCAAGAGATTAAGTCTCAACTCATCCAAGTTGTTATAAAAAGGTTGAGGCGTACAACCAGTAGAGAATTCTAAAACAAAAAAGGAAAACTTCATTAACTTCTCTGATGGAATGTAAACTATGTTTGCCAGCAAAACAAGAAAAACAATAAGTTCTATAGATTACCTCTATCTTACATACATATCTTCATTAACACCGTGAACATTCAAGAGATTAGAACTAAAACATGCTTGATACCAACAAAAAAAAAGCTAGGCAACATTTCTGAGAGATCTGCACCCCTGATGTATAGAACTTTCAATGTTATGTGAACCAAACCAGAATGAACTTTCAATGTTATAGAGCTAGAACTATAACCTGCCATGCCCTTGAGTTAATACAATGACTCTTCGGTGTTTCTTTTCCACAGATGTTTAGGCAAATCCAGATGATGGTTGTGTATTGGCATATGGAGTTATATTAACTATTAGGTAATCACAAGTGTATCACTTATAAGGTAAAAACAGCAAAGAATGTCAAATATACACTTCCCCATATAACACCCAATGTATTGTGTTCTTATCATCTAAATAAAGAGACCATTAGCAGTACATGGATTAATAGCGTGAAATATCTAACAAAGAAGAAAAACCAAAGCAGTTTTCTAGAAATGCACAAAGAAAAAAGCATTCAACTCCTTTACTCTTTTAGATATAATGAAGGTGGTAGTAGAAAGTCAGTTTTCACTAGTTTGTTATTCTATTTGGATCTTCTTCGACCAATTTGTTTTATCACTCCCACTTCATCTTCCACTGTTTCCCAGACACAGAAGAGGCGGGGAGGGGTTGCCAAACCAGTCAAACACCAGCACCAAATGCACCGGATTGGACTATAGCTCACAATTAATGTGTTGAAATGAACAGTCAGGTTCAAATGTAAAGCCACTGCTGTAGATCACACCAAAGCAGCAAATATGGTAATAACAACACCAACAAAATAAAGGGACTAGAAAACAAAATTTGAGCAAGAAAAATACCTTCCGAAGCATCATAAAATTCCATTGCAGAAGTATTTGATCCAAACGAAGTACAGTTATCTCCAACCTTGGAATTGCTGACGATGCTATGCATGTCAAGGGAGTCCTCATTTACCTCATCTCTTTTAATAGTAACCGAAACAGGCTTCCTGACATCCTCAGCTCCAATTTTTCCAATATCCAGATTCTGATTTCGCACCTTCCCAACACAGGCTTCATCTGTTAATGGCCTGCTATTGGCGTAGGCATCATCAGCATCGTGCTTCTGGATACGATGGCCATTTGTTTTCAATACATCGACCTTAAGTTCCACCTCTGATTGCTTAGGTTGTCCAGTAACGGCATTGTTCTTCGGAAGACCATTAATGAGACGAGGCCCTCTTCTCTTATGGTTGATAAGATATGGAGATTCCGAAGTAAATGACGAAGGAGAATCGGGAAGCGGAGTAGTGACCGGAGTGGCATAGAGAGCCGGTGAAATATTCGGCCGGGGAACGCCCTTCCTTTCCGTGGTGCCTCGTTCCGCTCTTTCCACCGGCACTGGAGGCGGCTTCGTAGCAGGATCCCGAGACCTAGGCTCCAAAAGCCTTTCCAAGGCGACCGTGGTGAAAGTCGGCATCTCAGCGACGAGGGGCCAAGAAGATTAAGCCTGTCGGGCAACCAAAGGTCGCACCTTTTTCATCCACGAAGCCCTGAACCGCAAAGAATCCATCAAATAGGTAACAAAGTCGCCCAAATTTTACAGACCATTATCAAAAGCCCAATCCAAAAAATTGTCTCAAAAAAGTGAGCTCGACTATATTCAAGAAGGAGACGAGTCCGAAGGAAGACGTAAAATTAGTACCGGATGACGCAGAACCAACAGAGGATGAACAAAACGAGGGAAATTTAGAGAGATTTCTCACCTGGGCGTCGCACCGGCGGAACCCTAGGCCTGGATCCTGTGCGTCGCCAAAGCTTCACACTCCTCGCCGAATAAAATATATAATTTCGCGACGTTAAAGAAACCGACGTGACCCACATATGCAACCAATATTAAACGAATGATTCGCTGGTATGATTGTGTGTACTGGTCATTTTAGTCGACTTTACATGTCTTGTGATTGTATAAGTCAAACTCCATGAGCTACTCTTGAACATACTACCCGTACGTTTACCTTTATTGACGTGTTCCGATGCCGACAGTGGGTTCGGCTATATTCAAAGGGTGTATCTAGAGATTCGTTCAAATTAATGCTACTCAAAGGAAATTCAATTTTTATTTCTAAACGCCCAACAAATATTAATTTTAAAATCAAATTTAAAAAATTAAATGACTCAGTAAGCCTTTTGAATTATGTCATTCAAATCAATTAGCTTTATTATTCTCATTCGGATGACAAATTATTTATAATTTATTGGCAGAATAGAAATTCTCTATTTAATTCATTAATATTATAGGAAATTCCGTTTTTAGGGATATTAAATTTATTGGCAGAAAATAAAAAAAAAGCCCCTTCTATTTATTAACATGCTCTCATGTTACAAAATATTAAAAAACATTCATATTTCAAAATTAGAAAATAATAAATAATTATAATTAAATTTAAAAAGCTATCACGAAGTGGAGACCGGTTCTTCCCAGTTCCCGTCGCTCGGAATAAAAACCATTTCAATCTCCTTTTTTTTTTTATCACAATAACAATAACAATAACAATAACAATCTCATCTCATTTATAGTGTTTCATTATCTCGATTATTTCGTTGTTGGGATTGAACAATTAGAAAGATTATCTCATATAAGAAAGATTATATATTTATATGAGAAAGATATTTTTATTAGTATGAAATTTATTAAATAAAGTCTAAAAGTAAAATCACGGGTGTTTAGTCCCAAAGTGAATAATATCATACCAATATAGAGATATTTTAATCCTTTTAGACTCAACAATTTGTATTAGAGTCCGGACTGCTAGAAGAACTAACTGCCGACTATGCATAATAGTCATGATCAAATATATAATTGAGTCATATGGGTAAAATATTGACCTCGAATAAAGGAAGTAGGGGCTCCCT
>JBBPFQ010000107.1:6181989-6196895 GCA_037974815.1 Kaempferia elegans | reverse complement strand
TTCTGTAATTCTACATACAATCTCTCTCCTGCATGCACGTGAAGTTATTTTTTTTAAACAGTGCCATAGTAGCGCTATTTTTTTTTTAAACAACGCAACTGTAGAGTTATGTTGTTTAAAAAAAAACAGCGCTGCGAAAAAAATAACTATACGGTATAACTATTATTTAGTACTGTTTTGAAAAAAATCAATAATACTGTATAGTTATTTAAAAAAACAGTGCCACAGTAGTGATGTTTAAAAAAAACCACCGTATAGCTGTTGTTTTTTTAAAACATCTATACAGTATAGTTGTTTTTAAAAAAATAGCTCCACGTGCATGCAGGAGATTGCATGCAGAATTACAAAAGAGAGAGGGATGCCATCAGCTCGTCACATCAGATGTCGCCCATGATTGCGCATATAAGAGTGGGTAGCCTAAAATTTCTCTCTCTCTCCTCTCTCTCTCTCTCTCTATATATATGTAATTGTTAATAATTTTACACCAAAAATATTTGATGATTTTTAGCTAAAACTATTTGCTAATTTTAAATGACAATAGACCTTTGAATGGATTCAATTTTTAAAAATAAAAATTAAAGTGTCCATGATCTTAAAATGTTCTATGTTTTTTTTTAAAAAAATTGCAGTTACATTCGTAGTGATCTCCTAAACATATTTTATTTTCAAATTTAGTTTTTTTAGGTTTCTGAATGATTTTTTTAAAATCAAAAGTCATTAATCGTGGCTGCCTATAATTATTATTAAATGAGACATAAATTCTTGTTCTTTTCAATCTATTCAAAATTGGAAATACAATATTATGAAAATTAATTGTCAACAACCAAACAAAACAAAATAGATGTTTGATCTCAAAGACCAGACAATTTTGATTCTGAGCGTTACAGACTGAACATGTAAAGTTTGTCAGATTTCATAGTTTAACAGTGGATTTAGGTCTTGAGACTTAATTTACTGAAATGCTTTTGCAGGAGGAATCGATCACCAGCTGCCTGTTTCAGGGTAAATTCTTTCAATCTCTTCGACAAGTCGTCTCTTCTCGTCTTTTAGTTCTTCGTTCTCTTTCTGAAGCTCTTCTATGTGTTTAGTTTGCTCAGAATCTTTCCTGGAAATAATTGTAACAATAAAATGAGCAGAATGTTCAAAGATTAAGTTGCAATTCACATTCTATTCAAAAACAAGTTTATTAATAGAACAAAAATGCCAAAGTGATAGTTGTTGGATTAAATTCACATGGGCGGACTAAATCCAATTAAGTTCACATGGGTGAGCTTAATCTCCATAATGTGGGCTTACACTTGATTAACACACACAACTAATTGTCATTTAAGTAATTAAACTTAATTAAGTGATCTAATATTTAATTGCATATAAAGAGGGTTTGAATTAAATGAATGTGAATTCAATGTGTAGATCCATTAATTAGGTTTATTAACATTAATGGGTTGTTAATGATGTATGGGCTTTAAGGTGGATGGTCCCTATATGATGGGCAAAAGGCATATAAGGGAAGGAGGCTACCCAATTAGGGCATGGTCTCTTGCATCATATTGATTCAAGAGGTTGGATTTGCTCCTTCAATTTCCTCTCCTCTCTTCCCCATTGAGAAGGTTTTAGATTGCCGCCCATTCCTGTAGGAGATCATTCCGCGCTTACAGGATCTTCGACGACAAGTAAGAACGATCGCTAATGCGATAGAATCAGGTTAAACCATTTCATTGTCATTGGTTTCAATTCCTATCCAATGTTGCCCTATAGATGATGATAACTAGATCCTTAGATGCATCAATTAGTTTTGTTTCGATGTGTTTACATTTCTTTCAATAGTGACTTCATTGCAATCAGAGAAGAACTGTAATGCAAGTTGATTGAGTGCCAGAACAAAATGTCCTATCAATTGAAAATATGGCTTGTTAACAATTTCAGAACGAGAATGACTTACTTTACAAATCTGTCAAAGAAAGAGTCCTATTGTATAGATTTATGAATCAACACATGCTACTTTGTTTTTTTACATGCTAGTGAAAGAAAGCTGCCATACCTATTCATGAATGAGAGGTTAAATTTCAGCGACCGTACTTCCTTCTCGAGCGTTTCACAGCGCTTAAGAACTGCTTGCATATCTGACGGCAATGCAGGTGCCAAACTTTTCTCCTTTGCTTCTGCCATTCTGAATGATGAAATGTTGAAGTCAAACAAAATTAGCACTTCTGATGAAATACTGAAATGCTAACCACAGTCATTGCAAATAGATGAATATATTAAGTGTCTACTTAATGTGCAGTACTTGTTTTACTAATTGTTGAAAACTGAGAATGATTACAAGTTCAAGTAATTGCCAACATACTTTCTTGAGCGCTCGATCCTTCGCTTCTTTGTAGGATCACCTTTATCCACTGCATAAATTCAGATGATTAGACAAAAAAAAAAAGGCAAATCATTGCATTTAGAATTGGTTGAAAGGATGGACCAACTTGAGTATAATTAAGATATCAAAGTTTTTGTAGAATGGGGTCATCTATACAAAATTGTTTGATGTATCTTAAAATGGATAAACCTCCTATCTACATTCTCAAAATTTGAGGATGCAGATGAGTTCAATTTTTTAAAAAAGAAAAAAAACAAAAAATTGAAAATTAGCCTAATCATACCTGAAATTACTGAGGAATTGGCTGATCTTAACCGAACCAAATTTCCTTTCTGAGAAAGCAAATTCTTAGTGATTAAGTTATGATCTTCAAAAATCCACCTATGATATGACATACCTTTGTTTCATCCTTTACATTGTTTTGCAACTTGTGTTCTCCATATTCTGCAATAAAGAATGCAAATTAAATTATGAGAAAAGAAAGAATGCACACTCAAAAATATAATATCTACTAGATGCATAGGTCTATCATTGAAAGATAACTTCAAAATCTAATCAATTTAAAAGTTAACAAATTTTATACAGTATTATTGGTGTTCTTTTTTAGGATAAGGAAATGCCTATATATTAATATACTTGTTGAAATTCATTGGCCAACTATTAATGTCAAATCTTTGTTGAAATTAATTGGCTAATCATTTATGCCAAATATCCAGATATTAAGAAATAGACCAATTTATATTTATATAATGGAGCGCCACACTTGTCTATGTTGGACCAATGGACTAGAGCTTCTTACCTTAACTTTGGCAATGTTGAATACCATTTAGCTATTGCATTACTTTCAATCTCTAGATGGATACATGCAATTAAAGTATATTAATAGACATAGAAGCTATACAAAAAAATTTTACTTCGCGACTTACACTTGTTCCGCAATTAGCCTATATACATTTAATGGTTTCAATCAGGCTCTAAATTAAAGCAATCTGTTTAAATTTGTCTGAGTTACCCTCAAATTTTAACCAAGTTAGTAGTAATTAGACAGAAGGTTATATAGAAGACACATGATTAACTTTTCACCAAATTCTATGTTTGTCTTTCCTACGGAAAGAATAAGTTTAGTTGTGTCATGTTCGTTAGAAACATCATTATCTTAAAAACTTGTGATGAGAGGTTTTAATGTTTTATATCTACATGTTGGTTCAACAAAATGAAAGATATAACTCCATAAGTATTTGGTTGAAAGCCAATCTCATAGCTTGCATCCAACCTCTCCATAAAAGAAAAAGAAAATCCCCAGAGGTTTTCGAGAAATCAGGGAAAATTAAACAAATTTCATAAGTAGACAACCAAAATGAAAAATTCAAAGAGAATTAAGCTAATAAGAATGCATCCCTAGCCATTGAAGCTCATAATTAAGAGAAAGGAAACATACCTATAATTTTACGATTCAAATTTTGATTTCCCATAGACCTTCTGGAGCTTTCACAAATGGAATTAGTTTGTGAAGAGTTGGCAAGATCATCACATGCATCATAGCCAATGGTGAAGGCAGCAACTGCCATAGATGATCCACTCTGTGATGGTTCTTCAGACACTGTAGCAGTTCTGAACTGGTTTGCTGAAGTAACAAATTCTTCAGTATTTGGCTCCAACAATATCTCAAGCTTTGAGTTCATTGAATTCTGCTCTTGAATAGATGATACCAATTGAAATTTGTTGGCTGACCAGTAGATATCATTTTGGATGTTTTGATTGCAGATGAGATTTACTTCTGGCTGAATATTTGAAACCACAAAGGAAGTATCTTTGAGATTTTCACTGACATTAAATTGTCTAGCAAGCCTTTTCTTTTCCAGTGAGCCTTTGAGCAAGCTGACCACAGAAGAAACAGGGTCTGCTGTTGCCACTGGAGGAGTATCAAAAGGAGAAGTAGTTGAATTGGAGGGAGACATAAAGGTTTGAACTTGAGTGCCAATGTCGACCACGGAAACGTCACAGAATTCATTTGAAAGTTTTGTCATCCCTTGTTCAACCCCTATTATAGTGGTATTATCTTGAGACTCTGTAATAGCTTGCATCTGGCTATTTTGCATGGCAGCATACCTCCTCCTGCAGAAAAAGGAAAAAAGATGAATTCAATGCACACAAGAATCTGAAGCAGAAGTTTCAAAATTTTGGAGGTTGACTATACTGCTTTATTCTGGAAGGAAAATTGGATACCTCATAATTGTATAAGAGTTCACTAATGTTTCTTTGCAGGCTATGTTTATTCATCACTATCTTAATTCATCTAACTTATCTAATCACAATATTTGGATAATCTTCAAATGTGTGTTTGTCATGTTAACATATTTTTCTCTTTTTTCTCTCAAGATCCATTGACACCATATCTAATTGCTTGAGAGTCATAATATTCTTTCCTAATAAACCCTCATATCCATCTAAAAATTTTTCATCTCTTTCACCACTATCTTAATTTCACCACTTTTTGGGTTTGAGTCTGTTTCTTAAACTTGCTAGGTTTCATGTGATTACAGCTTCCCAGTTCCCAGTAGCAAAGAACAAAAAAAAAGTATAAAGACAACCGACGACTTGCAAGATATACAATTAGATTAACTATGAAGGTCAGTTTCTAAGGATCATTGCTTCAAAGTCAGATAAAGAATCAAGTATCCTACCGTAGCTCTGAAGACCGACTTCTTGTCATTGGTTGGGAACTGTGAAACCATGCCTGGATAAAAATTAACCACCATTCACATAAGTTTCAGTGAAGTTGAAAAAGATAATATTTAGAATAATGGGTTTAAATTGTTTGAATTTAGATGTTTTAAATTGTAATCAGACCTTGGCCAATAGCAAGTCACTAGCTTGTATGCTTTTCTCTGCAGCATTCCTAATCACGTGTTCAAGGGATCAGCCATAAAATGAATGAAATATGAACATATGACTCAGTGGAAGATAAGTTCAAAAATGTTAGCATGACGTCTTGTATTTGCTAAATAATATTAGAGAATGCAAGGGTAAATCTTAAAGGTTTAATTGATGAAATATGTGCCTCAAACGCTTATTCTATTACGAATCGCACAAAATTAATAACATTTTCCATTTTGTTACTTCTGATAAAGCAACACAACATGAATAAGTATGTATCAACTCAAAAGTTTGAACTTTTTGTCATTTTATTTCAAACAAGGATTGGCAGTCTTTTTTGAGAACATTGTGTGTTACTCACTTGATAGTATCCTGGACATCAGGTGACTGATAATTAATCATGCTCAAGCATTTATCCTCTGTGTTTGTCATCTGTGCAGTGCCGTTTTGCTGGTTTCCAAGAGTAATGATCTCTGATGATATTCTGCAAGGAGTACAAGTTACTTGCTAACTGGAAAATGATGCCAATAAGCAAATTCTTTCACATTGTGTACTGATGTTTTCATATCATTCAGTAAGATTAACCATCAAATACTTCAGAATTGTAGCATTTCTTAGCACCCCTTCATGATAATTCAAAGAAGGGAAAGTGTAGCATACAACTAATTTATTATTTCAAAATAAATAATAATATAGCTACATGTAGAAGATTTACATGTTATACATGGCAAAAAAAATTCTTAAGATAGTTGAATCATGATTGAAAGCAAAAAATTAGCAAGAGCTATTTTTCACTTTTTGAAATGAATGGAACTAGGAAAATGCCACTGAAATACTGAGAGACAGATTTAATAGCCTTTCTAACAACGCCATGTTACTAAAATCCTCTGATTTCATAGCTACATTTTTTTCTCTGCTATTGATTGCCATACATGATTTTCAAAAAATGCAATATTAATTCCCTGGGAATAATATTTTTCAACGCCTAAACAACTAAATTCAGAATTAAGATTCAATTGCTGTAGAAAATAATGAGATGAGATGTTGAAACCAGGGACTGTTAATGAACTTACTTTCGCGATAGTTGACGAGTACGATTAGCACCATTCACCGAGCTGAAACCAGGAATCTAGATAATGATCAAGCAAACATGTGTTATAAGGTAAGTGACAAAATTAATCATCTTAAAACCTTTGAACTGACATCTAAAGTAATCAGACAATGATGTAAGTTAACTTTATGATGTAGACTCTAGTAGCAACAAAAATTCCATGGGTGACTAGAAATGAGAGTTCTTACTCTCTAGAGAAATGGTTCAATTTCTCATGGACTCCATTCACGACAAGGCAATACAAAATATGACACCAATCCACATATTGATATTAATTATTGGTTATGCTATTCAACTGATTGCTTATAATTTTGTTATGCACTGATGACTTACAATAATACATAACACGTGAGTACTAAATGTTTTAACATGCTGCTAATACAGGTGATTTATGACAATTTGTTGCTAAATTGGGGGATGATGTTTTCTTGTCTTTACTCTGTTAAATACCACCTTTACTCCAGATCACTATTGTGATTGAATCACTGTTTGGAAGATTATGGCCACTAATTATGAACCATCCTCCATTGGATCACCATGCATGCACCTTGTGTGCTAAATAATACCACTGCTAAAAAAGGCCAGGTTACAAAGTCATGGCGAAATTATTTTTCCATCATTAGAGTAGAACAAAAAATAAACTCAGTAAACATGAACAATTGAGCAGGTTTAAGCTTTATTCCTACCTCTCCATTCATCAGCCAGGTGTGGAAGAGCTCCTCGCTGTCTGCTCTACAGGTCTGCAATGTTGTCCTGCATCCTAGAATCTCCATGTTTGGCGCACAGCTCCCAAATGAATTCTCAATAAAAGAACTCAGAATCATCTCCTCAGTTGAGCTCCTAAGCAAATCTGAAAAACCTCTCCCCTCCATCTCCATGAAAAATATTCTCCCTTTGCACTTTGACCTTTTTAAATTTAAGCAAAAGATAGCCCTTCTTAATCTCTTGTTTTCACTTCTAAACTTCAAGCTCAAATCCAACTCAGCTGTATAACTGCAGCATCCAAAAATTAGAGTTGTCAGAGATTTTGAACTGCAAAACAGAAGAATTTACAGTTAACAAACTTAACCAAGCTAATATCCATCATGTACTCACTCCTTAATTTCTTATGCATCCTTCATCTCCACCTCTTGAAATCTCAACTGAAATCCAAGACCAGCTGTTTAGTTATCTACGGTTTCCAGCAATCAGAATTTGGTTAGAAACTTGGCTGTCTCCAGTTAACCAAGGACCAGAAACTTTGAACATCATAAACCCAACATAGTATAGGATTTTGCCAAGCAAAGTTGAAAGTAGTGGTTAACAAGGATGCTCCTAAACCTTTAGTCCTAAGTAGCTCCTCTACTGTCAAATCCCCTAGTAATAGATTTCAACAAGTTAATCCAAGCAGAAGAATCAAATGCATCCTACAACAGGCGACAGCAGAAGTTTGCTAATTAATCTAGTTTTGAGAATGATAATGAAATAGAGGTCTGGGTATCCATAATAAATTTGGTCAGTGGTGGACCAAGTAGGACTAAATAATGGAATCTTGTGACAAAGATCTTGCAAATATTCCAGGGTAAGGTTCTTGTACTTTTCTTGATGGGAAGAAAGTCAAATGCTGCTGAAAAATTTTAATCTGATTGATGGTCATGTAAAAAATGAAACATATTTTTTAATATTAAAAGAAATGATCAAATTCAATGGCAGATAGCAATGGACTTGTAGTTAGACCATCAAATTTGAGGTGTTTTTAACTTTTTCAAGCTATCTGTCACCGAAAAGTTAAGCAATATTTGTTAGTGCATGAATAAATCACTCAGAGATTAAAAATCAGGAGCATGTGAAAGTCAACTGCCATTCACTGCAAAAGTGAATGGCTAATTTTTAGAAGATCCAGAAAACTGAAATATTTTGTAAACTCACAACCTAGTTATTGATACCATCCTAAAAATTTGATTCAGTGGCCAAACATATGTTTATGATCTCACAAATCTAGTTTATTTTCTACCAAATGCATAAGATAGAAAATTAAGGTTATTCACAAATATTCCTCCGGCTGAAAATACTCCCAAAAGAATGAAGCTTCATCAACCAACTAGGATTACCAGATGGTTTGGTTTGAAAACGCACAGTAATCCATGAACTGGTAAATTTTCCTTTTTTTATAGTTCTATCATCATCGAATGGGACACAAGGTCTAGATTAACTGCTAATACTTAACTTTTAGTGTGAGACTAACATGAAAATGACTCAAAACATTGACTATTATATTTCAGGGGATCATATAATAAACAGGCTATTATCTGCATGACTTCAGCATTGAAAGAAAGATGGAGCAGGTGGGCAAAGAAGGCCTTTTTACCGAACCATCATTTTTATATTCCTCCGTAGACTTGGCAGGAATTCCACTGAAGCAACACAAGCCGGCATCAGCATGCTTGCTATTGCGTGGGGTAGAAAGCAAGTGACAAGGAGAAGACTAAGCATCGAGAGCAGCCACCGTCCATCTCTTCGATCAATCAGCACAGCGGCAGAATATTCATCTTATTATAATCAAGGTGATGAAAGTGATGGTCGTTGGCCAACCTAGGCGATTGGCTAGTGCTTTGCCTGCCTGTAGCAGAGTTTACAAAGGTTTTTCGCCATTTGGGATCTGGTAATGGTTTCCACTTTCACAACAGAGAAACCGAGAGAGTTTGATCCATCCCCGTGCAAATTTCTTGTGAACGAATTATCTTGCAAAATATGACCACCCCACTAACAGTTTGTGATGAACTCCATGAAAAACATGGAACTAGTAGTTGTAAATTCAAATGGCGCATGCTGACAAAAATAACATTCCCATAGGAAAAAAAACAATCGCTTGGAGGAGATTTCTGTGAATTCAGACTCTAGATTAGACCTCATCAAGAAACTAAACATATGCCAAAACTACATCAGAACCTGAATAGCAAAAAAAAAAAATATCTTGACTCTAAAACAATACTAGATCAATCCCTTGGTGGACTTTGAAGGGAGAAATTTTTTCCACTAGGATCAGGAGTTATTGCATCCGTTGCCTTGTTTCCATTATCAGATGAAGTTTTTGACTGGGAACTCTCTGCAGAGGGAGTAGGGCGTTTGGCAGGATTTAGTTGTTTGTAGATTGTTAGAGCCTGAGCTATCATGGAAGAAGGATTTCCGACGGCACTGGGAAGTAGAAGAGTAGTTCCCTGTGCAAGGAGATGAACGTAAATCAGAAACTCTTCCATGTTAAAGGATTTCGATGAATTGTTTTTAACTTCGTTTTACCTCCTTTGCTACATGGCCAAATGCTGTGATGTATTGCTCAGCAACTCTCAGGCTCGCTGCCTGAAGGCAAACAAAGAAGCTTTTAGAACAAGAAGCATGACCATAATCAAATTTTACCAAAAAATTTAAGCAATGCGATGTCTGGCCAAATCTGGAAGTAATAAGGAAAAGTATCTCACCTCTGCACCACCCTCAGCTTTCATGGCCTCTGACAATATCCTGAGACCTTGAGCAGTTGCCTGGGACCTAACAAGGATAGCCTCAGCTTCTCCTGATAAAAGAAGGTTCGGTGAATCTTTTAGAAACTCAACAATGCTGAATTTTGATATATTGTGAAAAAGTGTGAACCCTAACAGCAGCAGTGACATGTTTACACACAAAAAATATAAATATAAATAATAAAAAAGGCAATGCAATAATAATGAAACTAGAGGCTATAAAGTAATAGACTACACCATATAAGTAGTTACACGGATCTCCGTTTTCCTCAGATGCGATTTTTTCCCCCGTTTTAGAGTTTTCTGATAGCCCTCATGTGTTTGAGTATGGTACTTCTTCCATGAACCTTTGTATGTCATATTTCACTATTAGATTAGAAACTGAATGAGGGGACCTAAATCCTTTTAACAGTTTGAGCATTAAAAACAGCAAAAATTATGGTGGCCAGTGACAGTATATCTTAAAGGGTATATCTTAAAGAGTATAAACTAGTAGTCATAATTGTGCATATCCTAGTCTCATTCATGTAGAAGTCGAGGTCAGGGCTCAAACAAAATGAAGTAAGCAGTTTATCTGGTAGTTCAAAAAACTGAAGATAAGACATAGAAAATCTGTGAGCTAAACTTTTAAATATGGCCCACTACAATGGAGACTCATGAAGAGACTATTTCCTTACTGTAGATACGAAGATGCATCATGCACAGACCCAGATGGGTTTCTGTCTATGATTCTTGATATTATATTCTAGATGTTTCTGGGCCCTAGGAAGATACTACCCTGTGGACCTAAAGCAACTGGGCTAGTAGGCTTGAAAGCTAGCATCAGCAGAAAATTAGCCAACTCATGACTTCATATTTAAATTGAAAAATGAAAAGGAACAAAATCCAAAGCAAATCAAACTTAATATCAAGAACCAAAATTTATCCTTTAATTGTATAACAAATTGATGTTACAGCTAAATCAACTTCACGCAACTAATGACATAAATAAAAAAATTATCAATGATCATCATTTTCAATGATATATTTTTTCAATCATTGTACTTTTACCATGTTTTCAAGCTTCAGCGCTACATGACTTACAATGAAATTACAAAATTAATTTTTACATCATACAATTATTGGTTTTTCCTAATAACTTTTGCATGTATAGCTTTTTCCATTCTAATACTTCATCTAAAATGTATTTGCATGACCTGGCCATTCCTATCTGTGAAAAAGCATGAACCCATAAGATAGTAAAAGTGTAAAACAACTATACAAAGATAGTACCAATGTGGGGTTCCGAAGAATGGTCAGACCACATTGAGTCTATTATACGCAGCCTAATCTTGCATTGCAAACTGTTGTTTCTGCGACTTGAACCGATGACACATGGAATGGAAGCAACTTTACCGTTGCGCAATCTAGATATGAATAAAAATGAAAATTTCCAAAGACGTGAAATGCAAAGTGAAGATAAGGCTATGCTCACCTGATCTAACTTTTCTTAGGTTCTCATTGTCTAACCTTGTTGTGCTACATACACGATAAAGCTTTAATGCAAAGCTTGAACGTGTAACCATATCACTTTTCTAACAACTATTTCGAGAAAAAATTTATTATAAGTTAACAATTCTTTTACTATGTTAGTACAATCCAAACCATTTTAAGAAAAAAGATCCATGCGTGTGACCTCTTATATTAATCTCAAGTTACAGCTATGTATCCAACTACACTCAATCTCAGTGTACCAATAGGATAAGCCCAAAATTTCAATGTGGATGAATTGAAGTGGCACAATCTCCCCACATAATGCTTACACTTCAAGGACCATTTCTAAAGAATCAAACCTCAGTCGATGCAATATGAGACCTAATGGTTGTCCCACTAACCATTCACTATTGAATATTTGGATTCTAAGAACAAGAAGAGGATAAGATCCATTGTGATAACAATGCTGAAACAAAGCCTGATCTGAAAATTTGACATGGTCTAACATGCTTAAAGCAAACTTTATCACAATTAAGTCGTCTTATGCATACTAACACGGCTAGTTAACAATATAAGACTACATTGGGGTGTTGCAAAAGGAAATAAAGAATAAATGGAAATTATACAGTAGGAATTACTTAGAAGATCGGAGAAGGACATGGGCATTGACCGATTAACTCAGTAAGCAAGAGAAATTACAATTTCCAACAGAATCTATACAATTAGAAAACACTTCGGATGTTGGGGCAAAAGTCAGTGTCCTTCAAAAAAAGTCTCCTCGTATAAATTTTATTGATTTTGAATATATACGTGTATATAATAATTATTCTGGTGGGTTTTGTAGAAGAAAGAACTACCTAATAATTATGTCTACGTGATAACGTTGTTAAAGTGTCAGAACTTCTGAATGTGTGACACAGGAATTTCCTAAGCTATAGGTTTGTGTTCAGCTTTGAGTTTCAATCAAACTAATTCTTTTATAAGTTCATTGCAACAAAAGCGAATCAAGAATTTTTCTTTTCAAAAAGGCAACGAAAGTCATAAAAATAACTACTTACATAACATGGTAGCATAGTTCATATGACAAAATAGGCTAAACCTATCTTATCAAAAGTACCTTTTGCCCTGTTAACCTGGTCCATCATTGCTGCTTCTGATTGTAGTATCACTGAATTTTTCTTCCCATCCGCAATGTTGATATGAGCTTGTCTCTCTCCTGTTACATACAAGTTTCAATGTTTTAACTGAAATGCAAATGATGGCAGACTAAATGATGCAACGTTCCAATTGAATTGAAACTTTGACAAGATGAATTATAATTGTACATAAACCAATCTACAATAGCATGCTACAAACAACGTTTTACAACAAAGGATATTACTAGTGCAGTGCACGAGTACCTTCAGATTCAAGAACCTGAGCACGTTTTCTTCTTTCTGCTTCAGCTTGCATCTCCATAGCTGCCTTGACTCCAGGTGGTGGAGATATATCCCCTTTAGAAAGACAGCAACTTGAATTCACAAAGAAAGCAATAGTAGCTCAACAACAAAAACATAATAGATAAATAAATCCTTTGACTTACGGATTTCATAACGGAGGCATTTAAGACCCCAATCAGAAGCAGCCTCATTGATTGCCCTCTGTGGAAGGGCAAAGGATCGGTACAAGTGAAGGAAAAATAAACTACTAATTGCAGTTTTGTAATCACAAGCACAACTGCACTGCTAGCAAATCTAAGCTTATCAAATGGACTTATTAGCAAACTAACTCAAGGTGTAAACAACAAAGTGTAAATTTTTAGCCTAAAATATTAATGTAATAAGATTGGTTTGCAAAGGTATAAAGTTAATTACTTGTGAATTTATGCACGGTGTGTGCTGCTATATAAAGCACTGATTTTGTTATGAAGTGCAGCGATGCATTAAATGTAAGAGTACATGTGATTGTAAAGGCATAAGATTTAAAAGCATTTCCAAAGAAAAGTGCGTAGTCAAACGCAAAAAGGAATGTTATTCTCTTTGTCCATCAAGGAATTATCAAATTGATTTTCGCCACATCAAACGTGACATTGCATGGGGAGGAAAAGGAACACATACCACAATGTTCTCATTTAGAGCATCCCTTTCTTCAAAGGTTTTATCGAGAGTGATCTTCCCCAGTTCACTCCTCATCGTTGTCTGTGCCAACTGGATTACGGCATATATGGGGTTCTCCACGCCATAGGAAGCAAGGATGGGATCAACAATCTACAATATTTCATTTGCAAGCTATAGGAGATCCAAGTAGAAACATCACAATAAAATTCGATGCATTTAAAATTAAACTAGATTACCAGCGGCCTCATGAAATTGCAACTACAGTAGAATGGTCGGCTCAAAAACTTCCGGAAAAAAATAGAAGAAAAAAAAAGGCAAACCTTAACATAGAGAACCCCATCGATGAGGATGCTGACATTGTCCTTAGTGATGGCGGACTGGTTAGGAATGGGGATCGCCTCTTCCTTGAGGGAGTGCACGTACGCGATCCGGTCTACGAATGGGACTAGAAGATGAATCCCAGAATCTAGTGTGCGCTGATACTTCCCAAACCTCTCCACGACGTATGCCTTCTTTTCAGGCACGATGCGGATGCCCCAATTGATAGGCACCAACTGATGCTCATACCTGAGAGAAATCCAAAAGAATCCTCTTTTTAAAAAAACTGTAGATCAAGAGTCTTAGGAAGTGAGAGCGGTGTGTCGCACATGGAGGAGGGTAGGTCGTGGCGAGAACGACCGCTTCGGTACACACGAACGGGAATTAGAGGATAAACTCGGCGGACGATGAAGGGGGATTCGATGGCGGCGGCGGCGGCGCGGAGTGGAAGGTGGAGGGATTTGGTTCTCAGCAGCATCGGTGTGTTTGTCTCTCCTCAGTTTGTACGCGCGATTCGACCGCCGGCTGACGAAATATAACGTACCGGCTAGCGAAACACCAATAGGGTTCGAATAGGATGGCAATTTACTCAGAATTGAAAATTTGATAATTAGAAGTTTGATATCCTATCCGAATAAAGTAGGATATGTTGTTATATATATAAAGGATTCTTAGTTGCCCTATGCGACGTGCTTGGGAGACCTTGTAGCGCCTTCGGGTGCGCCGGAAACAGATCGTCTCGACCTGAAAGGCGCCTTCAGTGTATCGAAAAGCACCTTCAGTTGAGACTACGTTTGATAAATTATAATCAATGTAATGTAATTCAGATTAACATTATAAAGTTGATTGCTTTAGTTGATATCAATTTTATATGTAAGGTAATATAATCTGGATTACAAGATAATTATCATGTAATTCATATTATATTACAATCTAAGGGGGCACTTGTTATATGAGTTTAGAAGACGGGAATGAGAATGAAATATGATTCATTTTCATTCTTGATACTTGGTAGACGGAAATCAGAATCCAAATATGGGTATCATACCCCTAATTTCATAATCAACACCCTCTAGATTATCGCTAAATTCATTCCCCCCTCAATCATACTCCTAACTTATTTCATAAAGTCATCATTTAACAAATTTACCAACATCACCTCTCTCGTT
>JBBPFQ010000107.1:5936314-5951772 GCA_037974815.1 Kaempferia elegans | reverse complement strand
GGTTTATAACCTTATTTACCTGGTAAGTGAAATTGCTCATAATGTAAAGCATGTGTGATTTTAATTCCAACCTAGTCATTCATATTATCCAATTGTTTCGTTTTCTAGTTGTATTAATTACGGCATGAACTGGTTGACCAAATAGTCCACAGAAACCATGGTAGTAATGCAAGTTTGATATCGTCTGATTATGCAATTAAATTCTTTTGGTTGCTAAATAATGGACTTGAAAACACCCATCGCATTAAGTATTATTGTCATTTTTTTCTTGAAGCAAGTATATATCCTTTGTGAAGTGGGTACTGTCAAGTTAAGTTGTCAGACGGATCAATTACAAATGAATCTGTCAATGGCGGATCATCCATTTAACAGGGTGCGATGGGTTGACTAGTCATTTTAGTAAGTTGAAAAATCTCCAATGCAATCTAATATAAGACGGATTACGAATTAAGTGAATCAATTCACAGGTTAAATTTAAAAAAAAATAGATAATACGTTCCAAATTAAGAAGACTGTTGGGAATCCATATATTATTAACCTCCTGATACGATGGATACTCTTAATTTATAACCAACCAAGTTCCGAGATCGTATACAGGAGATCTGTATTGGGATGTAAATCAGGTGCCATGTTGTATTTGGGGCATTTGGATGAAGATTTTTCATTCCCAAATGTGCCCTTTAGTCCCGGAGCCTTCGGTGGTCACACTGGAAGAGTGCATGAAACGAAGTTATCCGAAAGGAATGGGTGCGTTTTAGTCATTTGAAACTCCGAAAACGACGAAAAAGGAGGGCTACGCGTCGCAACCGAGGATGGAATTCTAAACTGCTCTATACAAGAAGCAACTTACCCGATCATATCAGTTGGTGCTATGACACTTCCTGCACTTAGATTTTCGTTACTCACACGTTCACAATTGTTCAGCACCACAGTTGTCGATTCTATTGGATGAATTTGGAGTCGGGTATAAATCTATGTGAGTGTTTAGCGGTGAAATTATTACTCAGGATGGGCTCTCCCTCTCTCTCTCCCGACTATAAAGTCTTTGCTCGGGCCGCTCCTCCTCGTTCTGCTTCCCGAACCTCCCTGCTTTGCCTTCTCAAGGGGACAAAATTCGATTGCAGGCGATGGAACCCATGTAAGAATTCACCGTTCAGTCGGAATCTACGGCGGCGAACCCGGCGGTGATGCGATTGCAGTCAGCGCAAGCTTAAAAACGCACTGCTCCTGAGTCTGTCGCAGTGATAGGTTCGAATTAGAAAAACGGAGGCGGAGGAACACCTGTAGACGTTGGGTAATTCGGGCTTTCGATGATTACTGTTAACGTGCTATAGTTGTTAGAACGCCGATCTTGGCTTCATTCTGAGAATGGTACGTTTGTATTTGCTTTAGAAATCGTCCATTTCTTCCTCGCTTTTACCTTTTGTTTTGAGGGGTTTGTGAAAAATCTTAGTGTTGCAGAGATCAGATGAGTGGAGTAGTGTCGCAGTGGGCAGTGCCTTAGGGTGAAGGGGAGAGGAAAGTTTTCGTTTTTGACTTTTGATCGCAACGGCCATGCCGTTCCAGATGAAGGTTCAACCGATCGACGAGAGAGCAGCGGCGAGGATCGACCCGGCCAAGCCCACCCCCAAGTCCCGACTGAAGAGGCTCTTCGAACGGCAGTTCCCTGGCGTGATGCGGATCTCCGCGGCGGATAAGCCGGGGGATGGGAGGGAGAGGACGGACGACGGCGGTGAGGTGGAGCCGAGTTCCGTGTGCTTGGACAAGATGGTAGTCAGCTTCATGGAGGACGGGGGAAACGAGCGGCCGCCGCGTGGTCGATGTTACTGCTTCAATGGTAACTACGAGGATAGCTCCGACGACGAAACTGATATCCGCGGTGGCGGAGACTATCCGGCCGATGCAGCCGAATTGATCAAGGTAGAATTTCGTTTCTTTCTCAAGGAGTTGCGATCTTCGATCTGCTCGTCGATTTTGATTTTTCATCTTAAAAATTGGACGTTTCCCAGGGATTAATCCTCTGCGCGAGCGTCGCCGAGAGGAATCTTCTAGCCGACGCATCCAAAATCATGGAGAAGGCAAAGAATTCGAAGGGCAAGGGGGAATGTCGGAGGATCGTCGTCGAAGGTCTGCAATCGCTCGGCTACGACGCTGCCATTTGCAAATCCAAGTGGGATAAAAATCCCTCCTTCCCTGCCGGTATCACTCTCTCCCTCTTCCCCAATCCAGAACAATTACTACTGTCCAAATTTCTCCGATCACGGGTGTACTGACTGCAGGAGAGTACGATTACATCGACGTGGTGATCGACGGCAGCGAGCGCATCCTGGTTGACGTCGACTTCCGGCCGGAGTTCGAGATCGCCCGTTCAACCAAGTCGTACCGTGCGGTGCTCCACCATCTCCCGCTCCTCTTCGTCGGCCGGCCCGACCGCCTGCAGCATATCGTCGCCGTCGTCTCCGAGGCGGCGCGGCAGAGCCTGAAGAAGAAAGACCTCCACGTCCCCCCCTGGCGGAAGCCCGACTACATGCGCGCCAAGTGGATCTCCTCCTACACCCGCACGGCCGACGCCGGTCCCAAGGACGATCACGAGCCGACCGTCGTCGGCGCGCCGGACAGCGTTTCCACCCCACAACAAACCACCGGAACGAAGCCAGCCGTTGACGCCTCCTCGGAATTCTGCGACGGAAGAGAACCCATGGCGACTCTGTGGGAACCGCCACCGGCGCGGCCAAGGTCTGGCGTCAAGATCATCGCCGGCCTAACTGCGGTGCTTTGAAAAAAAAAACCCATCTTTTTACCTTTTTGTTATTTACTTCAACAAAGCCGGTGATACGTGACGTCTTTTAAGAGTCTACCACGAGCCTTTGTATATTACTTCATATTTCTCCCCCTCTTAATTTTAACCCTTTCATCGCTGGTTTATTACTTTTGTAACTCATGGAGGGCTTACGAGTATGAAACAATTCAGTGTAAAGCAAAGTCTTCTCTGTTTATATTGAACTCGATCGAAACGCTTTGAAGCTTTACCACCTTAACTTTGTTCTCCAGGCTTGGTTCAGCGTAAAACACTGGTCCAAATTGTAAACTAATTGTAGAGGAAAAGGAAGGAATATGATGGTGGATTGCCCAGTTCTCCTTGTTACTTTTGTCATGTACAAAGACTGCGTGGAGGTTCTTTTCCTTTTCTTTGTTATCCAAAAAAACAACAAAAGGCATAGCACTTGATGAGCTTGCTGATATTGACTAGCAATGATAGTAATAACGTGAGCCATTATGGTTGCTTCCCATAAAGCAATCGGGTACCGACTCTTTAGGCCACACTCAGCTGCTTTATCTGCAACTGGCAAGGCATCGAGCCTTCTTGGCCTCTTCTTTTTAGTCCTATTTTTTTAAGCATCTTTGGCAGTAGATTGAGAGGCATAAGTCATCAACCATCAAGAAAATGACCCTTCGTGCTATTTAAATCTTAGCTATTCATTTTTTTTTGTTGTTGTTGTTGATAAATCTAAGAGATAAATACTCTTTTTTTAATCAGTTATCCAAATTTACCACTGTATCGAGCCCGGGACAACTAATGGTTTTTTTTTTTGGGATATAATCTGAGTGTTTTTTTTTTTAATAATCTTAGTGTGCAGGTTTTGTCTTTCTAACTTGCGGTAAATAAATTGAATCGTTAGTCAATAAGTTTAATGTTTAGTTTGATAAGAACTTATTTATATTCGTTCAATATATGCACAAGATAAATTAAATAAACAAATATGAATAATTCGTTTAACTAAACTAACAAACTTGAACACATATATATTTAACTTGTTAATGTTCACAAATAATGCTCGTGAACAATATTCGTTAACAATGTTAATATTGATAATCAATAAAATTCTTATCAACTTACTAGATAAATAAAGAAACTTTCAAAATGAACAAACAAAATTATATTATCATATTCAATAGCTAATAAAATAATTTTAAAATATAAAAGTTTTAAACAATTAAACAAACTTGAATTGAGGGTTGGTTCGATAACATCTAAACGAATCAAACTTAAATCAACCTCAAACCAAATTCAAAGTTAAAAAAAAATCAAGTCAAACTTAAACAATCATTTTAACATAGTTTATATTAGATTTAGCTCAGTTTAGCTCGATTATCTTATTAACTAAGTTTAAATATTATAAAATTTAACTCGGTTTGACTTATTTACTGTCCTGTGTCTTGTCTTAGAGGTGGATGACTTACCTTAATCGTCCATCGGGTACATCTGAAAATGTTAATGGCATTCATGGATCGTTGTACCGGAGAAAACCCTAGTAATTTATCTGAGTTCCGAGGACCCCGAGTTATGATTTTTTAGTGTCATGCATATTTTCTTATTCAATATATTTTATTTTAAAACTGTCGAATCCAGCATTTAAATAAGGGGCATTGTTTATCACTATGCTAAAATAATTGCATCGTAATTAGTCCGTTGAGGGTGAAAAATTGTAAATTTTGTTTTGTGAGGCGGTTTAGTGAAATAAATTGACGAAATGACAAGTAAATTACGTTCCTTAATGAGTCGGTGGCCCTTACGGATTATTTTGGTATAAACAAAAAGTCGCAGCATCGTGCGCGGATGGCCGTCCATCAGGCAAAGCGCGACAATCAAAGTCAAATAAACGGCTGGAACTTCTCGAGTTCTTGAACTCGACGCCTAATATTTCGTTGGAGTTAGTCGTCTCTCTGGCTGCCTCTTTCGGAAGAAAACCCCAGCACCAAGATTGCGATTGCTTCTCCTTTCGCTGGTATTTTCGGCTGTGGGATCACCGAGGTGAGCGGGGAAAAGCGATACCTATCTTGTAGAAGGTGGGAATCTCTCTTCTAGGAGCTATTCCTCTAGGCGGGGCGGCTCCTTGGATCTTGGACCGCGGAGGGATTTGCTAGATGAGATCCGGTTGCGGAAGCTAGGAGGCGCAGAAAGATGGATGCTTGCTTGCGGGCTTTTGCGTTTTGGGTTGTGGTCTTTGGCTTCATTGCGTCTGGTACTTCCGATGACCCAGTCGATCTTCGCCGAGCGTAAGTGCGATACCTTTTGTTGTTTTTTCGATTTGTTATTCGTAATGGTGATTATATGCGTGGGGTTTATCGAAGAGGTTGACTCTTTTGGTGGAAAGGTCGAAATTTTTTGCTGATTGTTGTGTTTGTGTCCATCGACAATAGCTGTTGCAATTTCGATTGACTAGGATATTTTCTTGGATTGTTGTACGATGAAGGTAATGATTTTGTGTCTAAATGCATAAAGAATGTTAATCTTTATCACTTGCAACAAAAACAGAATAAACTTAAGTACAGCATGATATCATCTGTCTGTTCTCTGTTCGTCAAATCTGCAATTTATGTCTGATCATACCCTGCAGCAGCTCCATTACTAGATAAGAATTACTCAACTCGGTCAAGTCCCAGATGCTTGATAGCCTTTTGTTGACACCAGCAGGGTGCTATATCTCTGTGATTCTTAAGCTAGTTTTCCTATCTTCCTATTCTCTACAAGCAAGTAGGCTGAAGGTATTCATAGAGAACGCCTACATCAAACCCACTCCAGATACATCAACTCCGGTCTCCAGGGCTATGTTTTAGAGTTTTTTCTCTTCCTTGTCTTGCCAAACAGATAAAATTAACCTTTTCTAAGAATACAGTTCTGCATTTCCCATAGATGTTCCCTTTTAGTATTAAAATTTGTAGAATTAAAATATAAATTAAAACTAAAATTGTTTTTAAATTTGCATTTTATATAGCATTCGGGCAGTGAGGTGCTTTAGTGAATTTAAACCTTTAGTCAGTACTAAACCCTCCATCAGAAAATACATGGAGAACTTTAACACTTGAACCACATTACCTTTTAGACTGACTTTTTAGGCATTAGAATGCTTCTGCTCCAAACTGCGGAAGCCTACAAATAGCCATTTAGCAAAGCCCCAACAAGATTGTTTGTAGCGTTTGTAGAGTTACATCTGACTGAAATTAGTGCTTCAAGTCTATTTTGGAGGCCTTAGAAATTTTCCTATTTTAACTCTACGTAGGAGCACAACCAAATCACCATACGAATGGGGTTGGAAGTTCTTTTAAATTGGATTTTTTTTTTTAACAATTAACAAATATACTCCATTGGGCTTTTAATCATGTTGTTATTACCCTTTTAACCTACTTCAGCAGTCCACCTATTGTAGAGGTAGGGTTGCCATTGTAGGAACACTCTTCTAGAAGAATGTCATTTCTCCCCAAAAAAAGTATAGAAGATTAGTCGATCATTGCATTGACAAGTGTAGTCCAGTATATATAGCATTCGACAATGTTCCAAGTCAGGATATTAATCCTATTTTTGCCAATAAATAGGAAAATAATTTGTTCAGTAGCTAATGGATGTATGATATTGTTTTTTGGAAAACATTAGTTTTTTTATATACAAGAATGTCTATTTCAATGATACAATAAATACATATTTTAAAAGTTCAAAATCATAAGATGCACATGTCTAATCCTAATCATACATAAGCATTTTCCAGAAATCTATTCAATGTATTGCATGAAAATTGATTGCGTACTTCTTTTTTACATCAAATTATATTGTATCAATTGCATGTACATGAATTAGACCTCATGCTTTGATGTCTCCTGTTTGACTTGGAATGAAAACTATTTTTTGTTTCATTTTTTACAAGCAATTCAAAAACTTCACTTGCACATGTATTATATATTTAATAATTGAATGAGAGGCTTATCACTTATCATAACAACAAATACAACTTTACTATCATATCTCAAGATCGAAATTTTTGTATCTTCTCGTTAAGTTGTTGAAATCGTATAATGTATTATCAACTCCATTAAATAATTATAGATGAAATTGCACTTGGCAAGAATTGTTAGGTAATAAATCTGACAACAATTATAGTGAAAACACAATAATTAAGAGTATAGAACTAGAACTCGGAAGCAAGCTGAAACTTGCTGCCTAAGGTGAAGTTTGGACCCTTGTGCAGGGTTAATCTGGGAGGAAGGATACTATTCCTTAGTGCATGGAGCCATTAGAATGACTGATTTTTATAGAGAGTAACCTTCTTTAGAGCACACATTGGAAAGGGTTGTGCCTTTTCCAAGAGATGTGCCATTTTAAATTTTGGAGAATAAAAATTCGGAATAAAAAATTAATTAGAATTAGAATTAAAACTGAAATTGATTTTTAATTTTGAGTTTTATAAACTTAAAAAAAAACTTTCCTATGTTATCCAAGCTAATTTGTGAGGCTTAACCCCATTGCATGGTCCTAAAACCGTGGAACACATCTGGTATTTGAAGAGTGACCTAATGCGTTTAAGAATTAAAATATTTCTTCATCATTATGGTTTTTTATTGCGATACAGTATATTGTCATGAGCTTGCTAGGAAATTTTTGTTTCTATTTGAAACATTAGGAGAAAGGTTGTTGGAGCCTTTTTGTCGCACCAAATGCAGATGTCTCTATATAGTGTTTTCCATTGTTAATTAGTGTAGCTATAAGGTGTTGGAAAACTTGAAGTTTCATTGTGCTTGGCTTAGGAAACTCTTGTTTTGGAATCTTAGTTTTGATACTCGTTTTGCAGTTTTCCAATAGTGGTGCCAGATTCTGAACATACAAAACTTCGTCTTGCAAGGGAGGGTTTGGAGGCAATTCAAAGAATTACAACCCCTATAGCTGCTGTTGCGGTTAGTAGCAGCTTAAGTACTAACTGAAAATCAAAGTCAATGGAAAGTGATAGAAATTAAGTTTGATATTAAAAAACTGGAAGACACAGTCATGCATTTATTTATAACTTGTTCTAACTCTAGATTATGATTAATACTTCCACCTTATTTAAGTCATGACTTCAATTCCATTGGCCTTTGACTTCAGACACTCCAAATACTATTCTATTTTACTACTCATTCCTGTCATGCATAAATTTATACTATTGTCTGAGTTAAATTTCACTGCATAACCCAAAACCATATTCATTTCCGAAACACAATTATGCGCATTCACTCATTTGTTTCTAGAACAAATTAAGGTTGAGGTTTGGAATTTCAATTTCATTCAGTTTTTTGTAGAGGTGATTTTGAAATTGAAATAACTAAATGTATTCAAACAAATCTATTGTTGTAAAACATATATGCTTTTTCTTCTATTTTTGCAACCTATATGACTTTCAAGGCTACTCGTACCCCTCTGGTCTTTTCTATACACTCCTTCTAGTCCAATTGTATTGTTCCTGTCTTTTCTCCTTCTCTTTTGAAGTTCGATATATTTTGGACTGTAATTTGGTTATTTGTGCTATTATTTTTTTTTTTCACTAAGCTTTGACTGAGCTCACATGATCCATTGCCTTTAAAGTGCTATGGAGGATTCCAGCTCTCCACAAAAAGTGTTCTTCAACTCTAAATGGGGAATGATATGCGACCTGGAACATCTATATGAATTCTCTCTCTCACACACGCACATTTCAGATTCTAACAAATAATTTCTCAGGTCATTGGTCCATATCGCTCAGGCAAATCCTTTCTTCTCAACCAACTGCTTTCCCTGTCATGTGATGAAGGTGCATTTCTATTTGTTCTTTTTTTTGTCATATCACTGAATGCTAAAATTCTTTGACCTCACTATCATGCACAGGGTTTGGTGTAGGACATATGCGTGATACTAAGACCAAAGGTTCATATTCAGTCATCTTTGGTTGTATTTGTCTTTGCAGTTTTTAACTTTTTATTAAGCTAATCTCCAATTTTTTATGATATTTTATCTGTTTTTTGTTTTTATCACATCTAATATCCTTCAATAAGCAATTATCTTTTGGTGTAGGAATATGGGTTTGGGGAACACCTGTTGAAATGGATATTAATGGAGAAAAAATATCTGTCTTATACCTAGATACGGAAGGATTTGAAAGTGTTGGAAAATCAAATGTTTATGACGATAGGTGATTTGGAAATTAGAATAATTTCTCCATCAGATCTAGGTTGTATATTTATTCTATTTGTGTTCTTCAGGATCTTTGCTCTGGCTACAATTATGAGCTCTGTGCTCATTTATAATCTCCCTGAGACGGTTTGTTCTTCATCTGTTGGAAATTTGATCAGCCTATAATGGGCACTAGTAACTTCTTCAATCAACTCTTGATTACTTTATTCCCTTAGGAATGCAGTCTAATCTCATTATTTTTTGCTTTGGTGGTTCCTGTTGTAGATTCGTGAGGCTGATGTATCTAGGTTATCATTTGCCATTGAAATTGCGGAAGAATTTTATGGAAGGTCTAATTTTGGATTGCACTAAGTTCATTTTTTTTTGGGGTTTCCCTTCCTGACTGTTACTTGTTTTGCTGACTTGTTGCTCTCTGGACAAAAGGGTCAAGGTATTATAATATTAGCTAGCGTTCCATTCTTTGGTAAGGTATTTATTTTAGTTATTTATTTTGTTATATGTGTATACAGGGGCAAGATGTTGCTTTTGAGCCTGCTAAACTTTTGTGGCTTATCCAACGAGATTTCCTACGTAAGCAATCTTCTTTCCTTCAATAACGTGCTAACTACTGATGAATATAATAAGTTCATGAAATGTTGGCATAAGGATAGTCATTCTACTTGCAACATGAGCTAAGTAAATTACAAGAAGAGAGTAAAGTCTGCTCTCCTGTGGGTTTGCAAATGTATGATCTGCACATATTTAATTATCTGCCAACAATTGTAAGTATCTAATTTAGTAACATTGATCATGATCTAGTAGATGTATGTGATATTAACATTGTAGATTAGCAATTTGATATGATTTGTTGACCTAGGACAAATCATGGCATCACCAGCAGGAAAAGTAAGATGGTGTTTTTGGTGTCTCAGCTTATACATGTGGCTTTAGATATTTTACTGTTGATTGCTCAATACTGCTCTATCATTTATGATGGCTTTGCTAGAATTTATCCCTTTTGTGCTTACCTTATATACTTCGTCTTTCAATATCCATAGATGCAGCAAATGTTTTGCTTCGGTCTTTTTCACTGTAGATGATTATTTTGTTCAAACAGAAGGGAAGTCAGTTCAAGAAATGGTCAATGAAGCCCTTCAGCATGTACCAAATAGCAGTGGTCAGTGTTAGCCCGTAGTCTGTTGGTGTGTGATTGATACTGATGAGAATCTTGCTAGTAACCTTGAAAACTTATCTGCATCTTATTTTTTGATTTTCAGGTGACAAAAACATTGATCAGGTATTGCATTCTTTCAAACTGTAAAGTCAAACATCATGAATAAGCAAACTTTGGGTTTCCATCCTTGCCTGCCTTTATTGGCAGTCATTTTGTTTGTAAGGAGGTAGTGATTAATGCACTCGCTCATTCTTTACATCCATTTGCATGTGGTGAATCAGGTAAACCAAATTCGGGATTCGTTGGCGATAATGGGTGATAATAGCACAGCTTTTAGCTTACCGCAGGTATGCTTTCATTAACTTATCTTGGCTTATTACAGTTCCTATAATTTTGTTTTGGGGGTATGAATCACTTTATTTTAGTTCTCTATGGCAAGCCACCATTATTCTTCGTTGTCTGTGAAATATCATGCATATTACATTTCATTTTGCTAAGCATAATTGCCATTTCAATATTTTTGCAAATGGTAACCAAAGCTTATTTTCAATGGTTATATTAAGGTACCAAGCTTTCATTTGTGCATAAATTGGGGTCCATCGGATTGCCCCTATCTTGCATTGCGGGTATTAGCATCTAGTGTTTATTGAAGCATCATGGCTTTCCATTTTCCTTTGTGAATATATATGAAGCTGAGTTATCTAATTTGGTTTCACAAGTGCCTGCCATACTTTTGTGCTTGTGGTCGTAGAAAAATTTGCAAGGTTACTTATGATAAATTTGTCTGCTGCTTCATTTTAAGATGCTTCCTGTAATCTCTATTGTGTTCCTTTCAATTAACAACTCTTCAACACATCAGTTAACATCTATTGCTAAAGGTATAATCTATTATAGCATGTATGAAGTACATTTTGATGCCTCCTTGATTCATGTTTTGTTTGAAGTTCTTGGTCTTCCTTATGTTCTTCTAAAGTTGAATATTGATTTAAAGCTCCAAAATTGTGTTGTCTTTGCGTTATCTTATTGTCATGCACTCTTCTCATAACTGTGTTATGCTGCCGATGCTTGGTAATAAAATTATGCTTGTGCAAGTTAACATACATCTTTTATTTCTATTTCAATTTCATGATTAGAAGATGATTGAAAACCTTGAGTCTTGACAGCCTCATCTCCAAAGGACGAAACTCTGTGACTTGAACGACAGTGAACTGGATCAATTGTATGTGAAAAAGAGGGAGCAATTGAAACAACTTGTTACATCAATCATTCGCCCGAAGATTGTTCAGGGAAAACTTCAAAATGGAAATGATTTTGTTGCTTTCCTGGAACAGGTAATGGATTTATACTGATGACCAGTCATCAGACTAATACTGCTCTTATATTAAAACCTTCAAAATCTGAAAAACATGACTAAGAAAAGGCGTTTGAAAAATTCTAAATCGTTTGTATCGTTGGTTTCTTTTCAGATTATTGAAGCCTTGAATAAAGGAGAAATTCCAACCACAGGCTCTATTGTCGAAGTATTCAATAAGGTGATTCTTGAACGTTGCTTGAAAGTGTACAGCAAGCGAATGGACAATCTGCAACTACCAGTAGAAGAGAACAGGCTACATGAGGTTCATGAAGAATCAAAAATGGAAGCTAAAAAATTGTTTGATCACCAACATTTTGGTCGGAATCATGCTGCACAATCTGTTTTGAAACTTGATTTTGAAATACAACAGGTGCATTGCTTTTTTCAAGGACAAAACGCTTGGCATGTTTTAAGTTGGTCTACTAGTAGATATGCTAGTTCACTTCTCACAGATAGGTTAAAAGAACTGACAAATAAAAACAGTTTGAACTGCAAATTTACGTGAATTTATTATAAATACTAGGAACTGCATGGGAGCTTTTTAGCAATTAACATGTATATAATTTAAAGGTGCAAAACTTAAGACTTAGAACTGCCTTATTCGTCCTTTTTCAGTAGTTTAAATTCCAGTGTGTTTTCTTGTTGTATAACTATACATATTAGCCTGTTAAATTGATTTAAATGTGAACATGCATTTTTTGAAAGTCATGTTTTCATGGTTTTATTTGCTTGTGAACTCTAACGGTGTTATACTGTGCTTGGAGTCAACTAGGCAGTGAATAGTTGCATAGCATTCATCAAGAATGAATTTGAACTTGCACATAATGAGATAGATCATAATACTTCTCTATTCATGTTATGGAAATCAATTTTTGATGTGCAAGTTGACTTGTTTCTTGGGAAGTGGTTTTTCTTTTTCTTATTTAAATTTGGTCATGGAACTTTCCTATATTTTATTATGTTTACTTGTTTAATATCCATTGGCAGGTTTTCAGAACAATCCTTCTTACAAATGAATATCAGTCGTCAAAATTGTGTGAATCCCGATACACGCAGTGTGAGGATAAAATGGACCATCTTCAAGTTATGAGACTTCCTTCTATGGCAAAATTCAATGATGGTTTTCTTCACTGCAATCAAACTTTTGAGAGTGAGTGTGTTGGGCCTTCAAAAGAAATGTATAAGCAGAAAATGACGAAGGTAAAATTTAACCAATTGAATAATCAAAGAAAGCTGGCTCTTTTTTGTTCATGTCATTAAATTCTAATATTTTTTTTACTACAACTAGATCTTAGAAAAGTAAATGAAATCTTGGTTCCTTTTCTTCCATTTTCTTTAATACCTGAAAGTTATGCTCCAAATTTGGTCGATTTACTATGGCATGACATTATTTATGCTGTTCTTAGACTTCCCTTGATATATATATAGTAAATTCATAATTATTATCAACTTGATTTTACCATTTGAAACTTTTACATAATTGCCTTAATGTTGATGTTATTAAATGTATTATTTTGACTGAAATTATTATAACAATAATTTGTTATTTTGTTGCACTATCCATTCTTCACAAAATTAGTTGTTGAAATATTCTAGATGCTTGTTGTCATTATTGGTAAAATAAATACTAAAGCCTCGGTCTGGGAATTAAAGAAAAGAGAAAAATATTTTTATTGTTAATTTAACAATCCTTTGACTACTTAAGAAGTTATATGTGTCATGGGAATTTCTACATGCCAAGGATGTATCTTTTTGAGTAGATTACCAAAGTGCACTCAATTGCCTAATATCCCCTTGAATAGCTTAGGAATCTTTTCTAATTGCAAATTACATAGATAGAAAGCTAAACTATTTTTTATATCAGTTTTTAAGAGTATCATTTCGTAGTAACACTCAACATGCTTAAACGCAACTAAGTGCGATGAATTTAAGAGTTTTACACCAATATTCTTTCATTTAGTTTATTTACTAATACTATAAATATAAACAATCAATTGAATTAAAATTTTATTGTACCAACACTAACACATTTTAACTTGTATTGAAGTGCACCGATATAAATTTAGATGAGGTTTACTACCTTAGTTACCTTTCACTTGCATTTTTACTTTTGAGAGATGAGACTACAGGATGGACAATTGAATTAGATTTTTGGAGAAAAAATTATAAATATATAACAGCCATGGTAACCTTCAAAATTTAATTAAGATTTCATTAGTCAAATTCATCTCGAAATGCTTTGATGAGTGCCTAAGTGTGTTGAAGGATTCTAAGCGTTGACACATTACATTGTTTGACTTAATTGCCATAAGAGAGATTTCAGCCAACAGTATTAATTTACTGGAATGAGAAATTTCAGTGTACTATCTTGCATGACTCAATATTTTAAACCATGCGCATAAGCAATATGTTGCAATCTTAATGTGTGTGAATTGTAATTATTCATGATATTGTGTACTATTGAAATGAAGTGGATATAACATCCTATTTTATAGTTACTCTTATAACTTTCATTTCCTTTGTTGAATTTGACCTTTAAATTGTTGGTTTCATAACACACACATTAGAAAGAGATTTTTCTATCATTCGATGGAAATATATAAACTGAAGTTATAACCAATTACATTCTTGTGCATACCATGCTCTCACATTCAAACTTTGTATAATTAGTTGTAAATCTCGATAAAATAGGATTATGTGCTATCAAACTTCCTATAATATATTTTTTTTTTGTTAGAAATCTCTCCCAAGGAATATTATATATTATGCGATTCACTTAAATTAAAGTGGAAGCCACTATTTTTCTTAATTTATTTGTTCTTTCATTATTTTGGCAAGAGTTAAGTAGATGATTTTGTATGTCTGTGTTGTCAACTGCCAATCTTTGGTGGTGTCTACTGGCCTAACTGACCAGAATGCAGCTCTGCCACTGGATATTCGTCTACATTCCATCCACCTTTAAGGCCTTTTCCAATCTTACTGTTACCAAATATATCTAACCAAAAAAAAAAACATTATTTCTGTTAATGTCATTAAAGAAAGCCTGCCTATCTTTCTTCCATGACTGCACTTGAGTAGATGCATTTGTGTTTTTTCCTTTTTGGCAATTCGTTCATTGAAATTTATGATTAATTCCAGGATTTACTATAGTTTGAGATTAAGGGGGTTGGCAATTCGTTCATTGAAATATTTTTTTAAATACAATAATTGTTCACATGCTATGCTTTGTTCAAAATATTTGTTGACATGCTTTTGCTTTGATTTACATGAGGTATATTTAGATTTGCTATTACTTTGTCATTACCTTGCAGTTATCTTTATAAATATTTGAAGAAAGAAAATTGAGCTGAGTATGTCTCATTTGTGGATCCTAGTCACATACCTACATGCGGTGTGGGCAAAGAAGATAGAAAATTGTCACAACATTTTGCTGCTCAGTTGGGAGCATCAAACAGAGATAGCATTTGCATAATACCATACAATACTGGATAGGATTTTAATTATTTATCAATTCCTACTACATACTAGTAAATGTTATATTTTTATTTGTTCAAGTACCATTGGATCCTGACTATAATTAACAAAGATAAAAATATGATATATTTATTAGACTCATTGAGTAAAAGGAATCGAGACCATGCTTGGCAAACTATTGTGACAAAGTAAGTTGTAGATTATGCTAACTGTGAATGCATTCAATTCATTAGAGGTTGAAAAAATAACTCCTTATTTTTTACAATGTAGTGGGATCAAGCTATAGAATGCATCATAGGGTATTTCAAAAGGACCAGGTTTTAAATAATTGACGGTATATGTTTTGACTATATATTTAAACATCAATTAATATTTCTTATTATTTGGATAGTGACTTATTGCATGACATTTTCAATTTCATTAGGGTAATATAAAACAAAATGGAGTTGTTGAATGTGGATATTGTGTAATGCAGTAAATGAAAGAGACAGTCTTGGATGAAG
>JBBPFQ010000107.1:5918775-5931463 GCA_037974815.1 Kaempferia elegans | reverse complement strand
GATTTAGTGAGGAGGAAACGAAAAAGAAGGTTTATATATTATGTGAGTGATACTTTAGATTTAGATGTGAAATTGACAAGGAATGGATCAACTATAAGATTGGGTTGTGTGCGTAAGTGCCCTCACCAAATTATCTATATTTATTTTTTGATACAGAAGTTTTTAACTAATTGTTATGTTTCTTATTTCAGATCTTATGCACACAAATTGCTTGGTCTCACATGTCAAAAGCTACCCACCTCAAACTGCACTTGCAGGATATGTCTGTCTTACTTGTTCTACTCCTGTAAGTTATATTAGTAAGTTTTCTAGTGAAACATCTTCCTAGTTGGATAATATTATTCAGTTGGAGATTACGAGTCAAGATATTATTTTCTTCTTCCAAATGAAAATATTGAATGGATGTTTGGTCAAGATAAAGTTGGGGCATAATTAAGAGTTTCGCCCAAGGCCTTTCAGCAACAAGGACCGGCTCTGCTTTCTTACCTAATTCATCAGTCAAGCTCACCCATCCATACAATGACAGAATTCCTTAAAATAACCGCCTTAATTTGTTGTTAGTATGCTATCTCTTCATTCATTCCTCCAATTTATAAATTTTTGGAGACTCCTATTCTCCTCCCATGAATGACATTAAAAGTCAGTGAGGTCAGAATGAAACTTTTCGGAATATCATGTGGCACAACTCAGTATTTGATTCATTGGTCAAAACACAAAGATATTGTGCAAAAAAAAAACAAAGCAAACTATTCTAGTGCAACATTCAGTGTAACAAAAAAAAAACATAAATATCCTCCACATGCTGCTATGCTCTCTCTTCAAAGTTCAAACACCAAACATTTATCCGGAAGCTAAAAAACCAGTTTTTAGAAAGTATTGGTAAAATCAGCACTTTTGCCAGTTACTTTCACATGGGTCCTTAGTCTATAGATAAGAAAACAGATCAGGTAACCATTTGAAAGAATTAGCAACTTCCATCATGTCATCAACCTCATAAACAAGCTATCATGTAGCAAACATTGGCTAAC
The DNA here is from genome assembly GCA_037974815.1 of Kaempferia elegans. Taxonomy (NCBI): domain Eukaryota; kingdom Viridiplantae; phylum Streptophyta; class Magnoliopsida; order Zingiberales; family Zingiberaceae; genus Kaempferia; species Kaempferia elegans. The sequence goes on along the minus strand of JBBPFQ010000107.1, from coordinate 5,930,435 downwards.
GAGTTATATAATTTATCATTATCTGACCATCAAAAAAACTGGTTTCAATAACATTTAAGATTGTGCGCTTGATAAGTTCATTCTAGAAATGAACAACAATGAAACTTTGACTTAAGAAGGAAGGTGATCTTGCTCTGAGATGCTTCAAGAAGTTCTGGCTAATTTTTCGCTGCCCAAAGAGGGATCCTCTGTTTCCTTTTATTGTTGTCTATTTATATTCGATTTTACACCCTTAATCTTCCTATACAATCAAGACCCTTAATAAGCTAAATTTATTACAATCTATTCACATTTTCCATCTTCTTTAATTAATAACTACATTTATTATGAAAGAATTAATATACAGGGGAATTAATGAACTCATTATTGGTTCATTGATTGCCAGGAGACTCTTTGTAGTTCCCATATAAGTAATGCGGCCCTTTAGAGATGTCCTTCGGTGTGACTGTTCATTGTCATGTCTTATTGGGTTCACTTATGCATCTCTTGAGCGGATTGTGTCTCCCGGCCGAGTGACCATAATCGGAGCACGGTGCCGAGCGACATTTTACTTATATACCACTCGGTCTGGTGTTAAACCCACAGGGGCTACGATGTTAAGCCTGTAGAGGTCATTTGGTCATTATCAGTCCTTGTCAGTCCACATCAAAAGGTCATACATCTGAAACAAGATAAACATACAAATTTTAAAATTTAAGTATTTTTGACAATAGGAACCACTTCCTCCGAACTAAAGTATAAGTCCACACTATATAATCCTTTAAACAATGTCCAAGGCCTTTATCAAATCTTATTTATTTAAGAAATTTATGTTCAATATCATGGTATTCTTGGGTTTAGCAAAATCTCCTTTAAATCCAAATTAAGAGATTTCACACTCAAAGTCCCTATTGGCTATCCAAATCTCATTACCGAAATCCCACCTGTTAGCAAAAGTCCATTATGGTATGGATTCCATGGAGCTTAAGCACTCTCAAGATCACAGACTAACCTGGAACAAACCTCAATTGAAAAGCACCTATGTACAGATATTCCAAACTCAACCATCCCCTACAGTGTTCGATATCAAAAAAAAATTTGTGAACCCAATGAGTGCAAATCCTTGTACCAAACATGTGCAAAAAATTACACACACACACACACACAATCATAATCTACAAGCTGTGAACAAAATGTTTAGCTAAAAATTCATTATACTTGTACTAAGCATGTGCATTAAAATTCCAAAAAAAAACATGATTCAAAATCTGTGAATAAAGGTTTTAGCCAAAAATTCATAATACTGGAAGCAGGGGAAGCCCCGAATTGGCAAAGGCAATCAGAACAGGCTTTCTCCTGAGGTCTAAATAAAAGAGAAGTTACTTAATTTCCATGCAAAGATTATTGTTATCTGAAAAAAAAAAGACAGACATAAATGCAACTTCATAAAAAATAAGATATTCTACCATAGTGCTAAATTACTACTAAAAAAAAATTATGAAATAACGTACCCGAGACATTGCCACAGCAGCACAGATAATGTCAAGTTTTTTCTTGAGAAGCGCCTGGTACTCCCCAGGATCAACCAATTCCGCCGGATTGGACGACTGCGGCGCGACTGGTGCCTTCATCTCCCCCAGTTCATGGTGCACAACTCGTCCCAAGTCCCCCCTACTACCACAAACGTTCGTCGCCTCCAAGGAGGAGGAAGCGCCGGAATTGGGGGCAAGAATACTGTCATAGTTGCGACTAACGTTAAGGTTAGGGTCGTGGGCGGAAGCCGCTGCGGGGTTAGCATTGCCCCCGTCCAAGACCTCGAGAAAAAACTTCTCAAAATACCACTCGGAGGCACTCCTGTTGATTCCGCCATCTTCCCCTCCTATTCCTCCTTCTCCAGCTTGCAGAGGAATCCCCGACGGCGTAGGCAAGGGAGAGGATGCCCAGAAACAATCGTTGAACTCTTCCAACGAGAAGGCCCTCTCCATCTCTATCCTTTCCGATCTCTCTCTCTCAATCGCCTTCGCGTTTTCTCCCTGTGATCTTGTAAACCGAAGAAGAAGAAGAAGAGGAAGAAAAATGAGTTTTGATCGCGCTGGTCTTCGCTCCTTTCGCAGACAAGGAAGTAAAAAAAAAACAGGGACGGAAAGATGAGGATTGGAAATTTTTTCGTCCTTTTTTAAATGTACAATTTGCTACACCTTACTTTCGATTCGACAAAAGCAACAAGGACCTAACACTTGCCAGAATAATGATTAATAAAATATAGGTACAATTTTGGGTCCGTTACGTCAAACGTCGGTGAAGAGATAAAAGGCCGTGCGTTGCAGTCTACGTAGAAGAAAAGTGCCTTTACGAAACACCACCAACTATGGCTGAGTCACCTGTATAATTTCATTGCCGACGTGTCAGAACTAGAAGCTACTCTCAAATCTCCACGTGCGGCTCTAGTGATTAGGCACCGCCCCGGTTAATTTCTTGGGTGACACACCCATCGGAAACGCTGTAATACTTTACTTCGCACGCTAATACTAATTAATTAGCAAAAAAAACATTAATTAATTAGACAAACAGAACACGTGCGCGGACCGGGTTGAGTGGACGACAACCAGAGCGGGAGCATCCGAGGGCGGAGGATGGTGACGGCCGAGGCCTTTGTCTACTGTTCTTCCGTGACTTTAATGGCGTCGGTGCCTCGGTCCCCACCCTTGAAGTCGGAGGCGGGAGGACATTCGCCCTAGCGACCCGCGCTGTCCAACGGCGGCTGCGACAGCCGGGCAGAGTCTCGGTAGCCGATTCATGTTTGGCCTCGGCGTCGCTGATCTCGTCGTCGTCGCGGCTCTCGTGTTCGGTCCAGAGTAGCTTCCCGTGATCGGACGGAGCGTCCAATAGGTTCGTCCCTTTTTAGGCTTCTCAATGGATTCGTCGAGGTTTTCTTCAAAAACCATTTTTAGGGTTTTGTAGTGGCCTTTCACTTCTTGATTACACGGTCTTTTTAAATATATTTTTCACGTGCTTTATATTGATTTTGTCTGTTGCTGAATCGGAAGAAGATCCAGGTATTAGAACTAGATTTCAATTTTTGAATCCTACGTCGTCAAATTTAATCTGCGTACGGCGCTTAGCTTGATATTGGGATATCTATTGATTCTTAGGTTTTGCAAACAGCTGGAATTAAATGTCGGTGACCTGTTTTCCATTATGCAAACCTGTAATTATCGCTAGATAGCTTACCATAAGATCATTCAATCTCCTTTAAAAATGTAATATAGGGCAGCCATGTGCAAGAAATTAATGATCTGACATGCACAGATAAGAAATTTACAAACGAAGGGATTGAAGCATGTGGCATGTGATGGTGGAATTTGAGACCAAGTTCCTCGTCGATGCAGACTGATTATTAATTCCTGCTGATACTGGATTTCTGATTCTTTGATTTGGAAAAGGGTACTTAGAAGCTTTTCTTAAAGATTATTAGTGATGGAACTTCAAGCAATCTTGCTAGAGATATCATTCTGTAGTATCAAATGGTTGTATTCAGTTTATTCTAGCTATTCCTGAATCACATAACATCCATTTTCAACTGCTAATGAGCCAGGAGTCTTTCTTTTGTTTCACTTAGCTTTCTTGAAATTATTTTCAGTATTGTTTGTTTTTCGTAGGAGCAGACTTGTCAAGGCCGTGTAATTTTGAAAATCACTCACTAATCATTAAACTTGTAATATCCAAGTTTGATCTTAAGTTGAGCTTAATTTTGTTACAGCTAACCAAACATGTAGTCTGGGTTGATGGATATATTTCTCTCATATGAAGCAGATTTGTTATTGACCTGATGGATGAGTTATACTCTCCTGTTTTTATGTGGCAGTGTCACATGTATGACTAACAGAGATACACTCAAAAGTGAGATTTTTTGGTTCAGAAATTAATGAATATAAATACAGTACATTTAGTTTCTATTGAGATCAAATTTTAGCATACTATGGTGGTAATTTTATGTGTTATAGTAGGTGCAATGGTTATCTGTGACTATAAGAGTCCCTGAACAAATTCACTGATCTGTATGATTTGATCCCCTTTTGTGACCATGTATGAAATGCCCAAAGTGCTTGTTGTTTACTTTGCTTTTATTGTTCCAACTAAGGAATCTCATAGAATGTAGCAATTAAAGATGGATGAAATTTCCTAGGGAATTGTGTTGGGCTTCAGCAAAATGGCGTAGAAGTAATATCTTAATGATCTCATTGTGGATTAAATGATTATAACATTATCAATCTCTCAAGAATAGAAAGTTGGGGAAGAAAGTATTGCACTAACTGACACATCCAAGATTGCCGGTAGTGTCCCCTTCTACATACTGTATTCCATATGGATATATAATCTGTGCATGAGCCTGTCTCTTGTCAAATGACCAATATATTGCTAGACATAATGGTTTCTTAATGCATTTGGTTAACTTTTGGTGTTCAAATGTCAACTTCAGATGGCCTATCTTTGGTTTCTCATTACTAGTCCGACCATTGATCTGTAAAGCAGGTTAAAATCCATTCTGCAATTAAAATAGCTAAATGTTCGTCCCGTAAACTGGTAGGAGAGGTTATGGACTATTTGGTTGTTGCATCACTGGTTTGCACTGATTTATTCTAAGGTCCGTTTGCCTCCTTGCATTCAACAAGTCATCACAGTGTTGTCCTTGCTTGATAAGCATATTCACTTCCCAGTGTTTATCATAGTTATGACTTTTGAATTACATTCCTCACCTTGTCCTTCATTATTCAGGCTGCAAAAGAATTTGAAGCTAATTGAAGAAGGATCTTGGAGACTCGAGTGAACCAGTTCAAATCCCCAAAGCTGCTACGATTGGAGAAGAAGAAAAACAGCTAAAATCTGTAGGTGCCTAAGACAATTGCATGATGAGTTAATGTTTACAGAATCCATTAGCCGATCAAGTTCTTATCTAGTCAGAGTCTGAGGGCACTGGCAAATTTTCTGAATATAATTGCTACCTTCAAAGAAATACATAAATGAATTTTTTATTAGATTGCAATATTGTAAATATAGCTCATATTGAAAATACATGGGTAACATCATGAGTTTATAAGAGAAATATATCTTTATTGGTATGAGGTCAAGCTCCAAAAGTAAAATTATGAGAGCTTAGGTTAAAATTGGATAATATTATATCATAAAGATTAATCGCCGACTAATAAAATCAAGAGGATCAAATACCAGGTAGAAAGTCCTAGTAGGTTGGTTGAACTGAGAAGTAGAAAATCCTGGTGGACTAACTGTCGACTATCATAAGAGTTATATCTGAATCAAGAGTATTAGATAACATACAGGAAGTCCTAATAGGTCAATTAAACTGAGGAGTAGGAAGTCTTGGTGGATCGAGAATCGGACATCAAACAGATAAACTTTCTGTTTGAGGGGGTATGTGGTCCTTTATTTGAGAGAGGAGTGTTGGGGTTACAATGTTTTAAATATAGCTCCACATTGAAAACACATGAATTTATAAGAGAAAGATATCTTCGTTGGTATAAACTATTTGGATAGAACTTAAAAATAAAATTATAAGGGTTTAAGTTTCAAGTGGACAACATCATACATTACGATACATTACGAAAGGTTTAAGTTTAAAGTGGATAATATTATATATTATGAAAATATTTAAATTCTTGTAGATCAAATTCTTGGACCAATTTTAAGTTAGGTGGAATAAATTGCCCTGGTCACTTTTAAGGCCCCTCTACTGTTTCTTGCTAACCTTTTCTGACTGTTCGCCCTCCTAAAGCAGGAACATATTCTTTCATATCTAGGCTACTCCAAACTCATACTAGATTATATATTTTTCAAAGGTGAGGGCGTGATCAGAAGGAAGTTTCGTTGTGGAGATTTATTTTCAGCATGAGTTAGGCTTGTGGTGGCGTTTCTTGACCTTGCCCATGCCATGCTGCCTCTTTAGATATATCAAAATGATGTAGATTGCATTGGGGGCCTATTTTTCTCCATGATTTTCCCTACGTTCTTTGTCAAATTTACCATCTAAATATTGTATTATTGAATGTAAGCTTATGCGTTATTTCAACGTCATATTACACTTCCTATTGAACAAACTGATCATTTCAATATCTACATCTTCTACCTTTCATTATTCAAGTTATATATATATAACTTAAATTTTGCAGTTTTTAATAAGTAATCATTTAATAGTCGTAACGTGCTGCTGTTAAAAAAAATTGCATGCAATGCTATGAGTTGAGAATAAGGATTTCAATAATTAGGTATGAATTGAGATGATTGATTCGACTTCATAGAATTAATTCAGTTTCATAGAAATTTTTTACTAGATAAATTGGTAAATATTATGTCAGGTAAGAAGTTTAATATCTCATGATTGTGTGTTTTATTTGGAGAGAATAAACAACTTCATAAAACAAAAAAGTATATAAATTTATTTAAAGAGAAACTTTTTCTTAAAGTAACATCAAAATTTAATAGTTTCCTTTTCTTGCACTCGTAATAACCAAATGAAATAAATATTCAACATAATTATAAAAAACAAATAATATAATTTTGTTCTAATAAAAAAGATCGACACATTTTATATACAACATGCGTGATATTCCCGGTTAAATGCGTATTTGATCCATGTTTAGCATCTTGCTTTATAATTTCCTTTTCATATTTTTAGCTTCTTGGAACAATAAGGTTATCCAAAGTCCACTTCCAAACTTTCCTTCTCTTCAGCGTCCTCAATTAGTTTCACGTAGTAAACGCCCAAGTTCCATCTGTATCCTTTTATAGGATTGGTTGACCTTTTACTATCTTGATTCCAAGCCTCTTACTTCGTATCCTTCCATTATCCTTAGTCTTTTGCAAGAAGAGATAAACATTCTGTAAATATCAATTAAAGAGATTCATGTTAGCTCACAAGAAGAAATAATTTCTCAAACACACACAAGTTCATGCATAACACTCACTCCCAAGGAACATCTCCAACCAACATCAAATCACCATCTTTGTCTTCGTAAGTGATGGTATATTCACATTCATTATAACATTCTTTTCTTAATACTTCACCTGTAAGAGATATGAAAATCAATTAATTTATAATAATAATTATTGAAAAATACAAACACATATCAGTTTGTGATGGTCAAAGCAATTATAAGTCATGCTTGCTTAATTACCTAAGGAAAAGCATTTGAACATCTTGTCTAAGGCCCCTCTGAGTTCCTTGTATCCCTTGTAAATTCTGAGGTCAATCTTCCTCAAGTAAGGAGCCCCATCCATGCTAACCTTCACAAACAATCCGACGGGGTCTGCCTCCGTCTCCGCCTTCCTCGCTTGGAAGTTGTTCTTCCTATATGTCTGGATCGGCGGCCACCCGACTAGTTGCGCTCTGACATTTCATCAAACAACTATCGGTTAGAAAAATAGAACCACCCTTCAAAACACATGCAGTTTGCATCTTTGATCCGAAATCAGAAACTTACTTTACCACACTCCTACGACCGAAGTCTCCCTCCGGTGAAGAATAGTAGAAATTGGACTCATCCTCTGGAAGCGCTCGTTTTCCACCCCTTGCGGCTGGCTTCTCCGACGCATCGGGGCCCGGCAAACCGAGCCGCAGCTCGGTGTCTTTGACGTAGCTCTCCACAGTTTCCATATCACTCTCTTTCTTCTGAATCCCGCAGAGAAACGCCACTTATTTCTAGAGGTGGTCACGAATTGATCCAAAGCTCCAAAGGTTGATCTCGAATTGCCACAGACTTGCCCGGGAAACGATGGTGATATAGATTTATAGAGCAATAGAATAGAAAACAGGAAGGAGGCCGAGCGTGGAGATTAGATCCTCTGTCCCGTTTTCATCATGTTTCCGTGTTTCACTGTCGATCGAACGGTACAGATCAGATCTAGATGTGTATTCATATCTTCTAGATTTCATGGAGCGTGTTGACATGATAAAAATGGGACAGAGGATCTGATTTCACGGAGCGTGTGAACAAATTCGCAGTTTGAAGTCGACAGCGAGGCCAGTCGGGTGGATGGCAGACAAGGAAATGCGTCGCGCCGGTCCAATGCCGGGGCCGGGCAGTTCTGCCGCGCAATTATTCTCCCGGTCTGGATCGTACGGGTCAGATTCGTGACTCGGCTGAGCACGCACTATCTCGTCCGTCAAATTCATGGACAGCCCATGTGAGGCCAGGGCAAGCAGATGGCCCGCGGCATGGTCGGTAGGACCGCCTAATTAATACGTCAATTGATTGAATAATTAGCTCGATACAATGAACTAATACTAATTAATCATTTGTTTTCTATTTTGTTTATTTAGATTAGATTGCTCTATGCACACTAATTGAACCGAATTCAATTGAGATCATAAAAATTCTCAAAATTTTATGGCAATCGAAAATGGATGGATATTGTTAGTTTCTAAATATATAAAAATAATAATTATATTATATATACTTTGAAAACACACAATGACTAGTAACAGTCCAATTTAATAGTAAAGTTACAAATAATTCATCAATTTAATTAATAAAAATATGTGCACGAGAGGATGCATGGGCAATGATGTTGAAGGGTGATAGTTACAAGTATGGGCAACCTGACATACGTGTGGAATTAATAGTTGATTCGCCTGGATGTGTAGTCTCATCTCTTACTTTATTATCACACTTCAGTTTATTTATCTTTGTATATGAGAAATGATATTTGCACGTCCTTTGTGCATTCATGGATGACTCTTTCTATGTCTCCTCAAGGTGATACGATAATTAAGACATAGAAGATTATCATATCAGGCTTTAAGATCTAAAATCAATGAAGAGTACATTTATGGATGACTCTTATATTGTCCTCTCGAGGCGATGTGATGGTTAAAATATATATAAGAGATTGTCACATGAGGTCTTGAAGTTGAAATTGAACGCTTCTGAGCATATACTTCTTTCATACCTTGACCATTTGCACTCATGATTAGTAGTCACCCATGATTTACCTTCTTCGTGTTAGCCTAGGAACAATTGACGGAGGCGTTGGGGCGAACAAATCACCTTTTGCCACATGGATGACTGTTACATTCACTTTTGAGAAATGGAGTGTTTTCGTGCGCCCGAACTTGTGAAGGTTGTTCATATATATATATATATATAGCTAGCATACCAACGGTGTGAGACCTTCGTGGGCGACTATCTGCATGGAAGACACCTTCGGCAGACACTCACCCATGGCGATCGTGCACCGTGAGGTGTGCATGCTAATAATACTATATCTATATAAAGAAAATGTTACCCTGCATAATAAATTTGGGTGTCGTTCATGGGCAACCCTAACAGCTCGGGCCACAACCAGACTAAGTTTGGGTTCCCTGATCAGTATTTTAGCTATGAGGGTTGCCCAGGAATGACACTCAAATTTATTGTATGGAGTAATTTTTTTTCTCTCTGTATATATAGGCACACACGTTATGATGCACCTCAGGCGTGCACATCTAGCGTACACTAATGATGATGATTTTTTTTTCTTGTGTGATCCTGTCTGAGATCACCGACGAACGAACCACTGGTGAGTTGGCGTTGATGTTGATTTTGTCATTGTTCACCAATGAACAACAGGAATTGGTGAACGTACTATCCAAAGTTTGAATGGAAGAAAACAAGGAGAGGGTTAAAATGACAGCCAGGGGTTCTCCAGCATAATCACTCCAACGCTCAAGTAATAAGTATATGACAGGTTAGAATGTAGAAGAAGAAGAAGAGTGGTTAACGGTTTCTAGAAATCTATATATGTGTGTGCCTCCCTATGCTGGTTTAAGCAGGTGATTTTTTATAGAGTTATAGTTGTGTCTACATGCCTTCCATGTGTTCCAAGATTTCCGCTTATGTTACCCATGTTTTCTAGAATAAATGATTGTATTTTTCCACATTTTTCAAAGAAAATGTCTATATTATCCGTATTTTTCGTGAGCCACGGCTTTCTTCCTTGCTTGTAGAGTAGGGAACGGTACAGATATGGAGATTGCATGGAGCCGAGAGCAGCGTAAAGTCAGGGATGAACCGAAGTTGGGAACTACATGGGGCTGGGGATGATCAGGAGTCGGAACGACTTGGAGTTGGAGAGCTGTCTTTAGTTGACTTTGAGCACCGCCTCAATAGGACTATTGACTTCTCCTTAACCATGTGACGCTCTCAGATTACCTCTCATATCACCAATCTCCCCTTCAAGTCTAGTTAAAGGAAGTGGAAGTCTGACTGACTAGACAATTATGCAGTTGAATATGATGGTTCTTTTTGTCCTAACTGTAATAACCAAAGTGGTGAATCTCAAGCTTGTTTTAGCATGATGTTAGGTCCTCTGGATCCGTCAAGTCTATTACTCATTACAGATAATTTAATTTTAGCTATTTGTTATATATGAAAATCTGAGTTTGGTTATTAGTGTATCTGTCAAGTCCATTACTCATCACACATAATTTAACTTTAATTATTTGTTATATATGAAAATCTGAGTTTGATTATTAGTCCTTAGCACACCAACAGACCATTGATGGAGCGCTCGCGGCGCTTCAACTGATCAAGGCGACATCTCGATTGGTGGAGGGTTGGGTGCAAGCTATGTTTGCTATTAGGGTTGTCCTTGTAGCACCGCCTACATCGTGGTAGCAACTAACATGTTGAAATCATCTACTGTCATGGCAATAATGTTGGGTATTCCAGTGTCATCCATCTCGACATCTTAGTTCAAGTCTTAACTTAGCGTTCCCACAGACGACGTTAATTTGATCCTGTCTTAGATTGTTGATGAATGAACCATCAGTGAGTTGGCGTTAATATTGACTTTGTCGTTGATCACCAAGGAATAGCAGGAACTAGTGAACAGACTAATCGTCGAAGTCTGAATGAAAGAAAACAAGAAGTAGAGGGTTAGAATGATCATCTAGAGTTTCCCAACGCAGCCACTCTGACGCTTAAGTCTTCGGCAGGGGAGAATGTGGAAAAAGAAGAAGAAGAGTGGTTAAGGGTTTCTGGAAATCTAGATGTGTGTGCACCTCCCTGTGCCTCCGGGTGCAGATGATATTTTATAGAGTTGTAGTTGTGTCTTCACTCCCTCCACGCGTTGCAAGATTCCCGCTTACGTTTGCCCATGTTTCAATTGGGATAAATGATTGCATTTTCCATGTTTTCCGAAGAAAACGGCTACGTTGTCTGTATCTTCCATGAGTTATGGCTTTCTGCCTCACCTATAGAGTCAAGAATAGTACGAATATGGAGATTGTACAGAGCCGGGAGCGACGCACAGTCAAGGATGAACCGGTGTCGAGGATGATCCAGAGTCAGGAATGGCATGAGATCGGGGACGATTTAGATGTGAACAAAGCAAAGAATGCAAATAGAGTGTAAAAGGTAACACAAAGAGAAAGAGAGAAGAGATAGTCGCAAAAGGAGGCTAGCAAATTATATAACAAAAACCTATTTTTAATAAGGAAAAGGAGATACAAATAGATAATAAATAATAACAAAAAGACTAATTTACCTTTATATAATAATAATTATTTATCATATACTAACACTGACTATGCTATCAACAATACATATTGGAGGATTCATAGGGAGTTACTTTAATGAAACTCCACTTATGCCTAAGTCACCATAATATTAGAATGATAAAAATTA
>JBBPFQ010000107.1:5765179-5775494 GCA_037974815.1 Kaempferia elegans | reverse complement strand
GAACAATAATAAGTTAGATACCTCTACCATTTTGCTCCCTCTATAGACATTAAGTTTAATGTTTATTTAGATATATTTATAATCATAAATTATTCGATTTTCTCTTTGTCTCCATTCTATTATTTACAACTATAATAATTTATCTGATAAAAAAATATAGTTTATTTTTTCTTTTGTTCTGTGCCTAAAAAAGCTTTCATTCAGTTTTTAATAAATTATAACAACTGGGTTGGTCTATCATTATTTTCTAAAGATTGTATTAAGTTTATCATTTTGTACATGTGTTATTTATTTATTTGTTAAAAAAATTAAATCGGCCTGAATTAGATGGTGAGAAAAATTAAACCGGTCCCAAGTCAGAATAAAAAGGGTGAGAATTTTTTTTTAAAACAATATTTAAAGTCCATTTTTTTTCGCTTAAGGTCTCAAGTAGGCTTGAGCCGGCTTTGATTTCACTGATGAAGTGGGAGTGAGGTTTTGTTGGGATTTTTTATAGGAAAATATATAAGCCGTTCGATGACCGACCTCAAACTGTCGTTTAATCCCTGCTACAGATGCACATGAGATTTGGATGGTTTTTAAGGATAAAATGAGAAATTAATGCTTAAAAGGCTATACAATTTGGACAATACCAAAACGCCTACGTTAATGGGAGAAAATGAAATAAGAGCTATGTACTGTGGCAGGACTGCTCTGAGCCTCTTCCTTTTTTCAGAGATGTTAGCAATGAGGAGAAGCGGCTCGGTATGCTTTGGCGGATCGACTTCTCCTCCATAGTGGCGGATAGCGTTGAGATGAGGAGAAATCAGAAACGGACCTCTAAGGGCTTTGTGGAGAATCTTAAGCTTGCCCCACAAAAAATGATTTTGTCCTTTTCCTCGTTAACTCGAGCTCAGGAGTAGCTGTCACTATCTCGATTTAATAATGAACTTGGTAATGTTCTGCATTAAGGTTGTGGATTTGTTTACTTAGGAGATCCCTTTAAGATTAGGCGTTTGGGGCTTTTAGTTTAAATAGTTCGTTGGATACGCACTTGGTTTTAGGGTTTATTTTAATGAATTAATTAGTTGTGTGTTTTTTGGTCAATGATTTAATTAGTTGTAATATCCACAAATTGGTGGTCGAATTCTTATTCCTTGGTGACAAAGTTTTGTCATTTAATTCTCACAGCCATTGACTACACTTTCCGTTTGCTTCCAGGGTCTTGAATCTGACAGGACTGAATATCATACAAAAATCGAAATTTGATGAGATAAGGTTAGGAGAGTTTTAGGATCTTAGCTGTCAAGATAGATAGGAAATATTAAATTTCTTTCCTGTTAAATCTTCCCTTATCATGGCACCCAAGTCCCATTTTTGCTTTTGTGATGGTTCGTGTTTGCCATGTTGTGATGCTTGCTATAAGTTAAGGCATGTAATGTCCTAGTTGGTTCATATGTGGGTAGTTACAGATTCTCTCTCTTCCCCAATCCTTTATCCTTCTTTGGGACATATGTTAGATTTTGATTTGCAGGTATACCTGGTTGGTATATCCTATAACACATGATATACCAGTTAGAATTAAATAAGCTGATAATTCTCATCCTTTTCATTTTTGAACATGTTGAAGCTTATTGAGAAGTACAGAGAGGATTTTATGTTAAAAATCTCTTTCATGTAAAATTAACAGATTTTTTTATGTAATTAGATATTATAGTATGGCTTGTTTCTGGACATGAAGTGTAGGTTGAAGCCAATGATGTTGTAGCAGTCGCTGGAATGCAGAGGCCAAAGCACCTGCCAAATGAAATTCTGTCAGACCTTGCAGTATCTGCAGCAACTAAGCTTCAACTCCTTCGGGTATTATATTCCATTTAACAAGATTTGATAACATTTTATGCTTTCCTACTCATATTTTTGCAGGTTGAACTGGATTAATTGTCCAATTTAAAACTAACAGTTTCACATGTAATTGTAGCCACTTTCTTCCTAATAAACTCAAACATTACTATTTTTGTAGTTGCAAGTATTGCATGTTTATACTTCATATGCATGTCGGAGATTCTACAATGCATCTTTCTCTTTTATATCTGTTTCAAAGATTCACACAACTAGCATTTGACCTGAAGCTATTGATGTGTTAATTTGTAGGCTTATATAACTTTAGTTCACAATTTAAAAATATGGGGATTGAGTTAATAAAATTGGATAACGAAAATATTTTCAAAGAGTAATGAGAAGTTTAAAATTGTTCTAATTGATTTATATTTTTTGTTTACACATCTAAAATTTCTTCATGGCTTTATGGATGGAGTAAAATGCCATTTTAGAATGTGTGAGGGAACATGGAATATTCCTCAAACTCCAATGGAAGTATATATCATTTACCCAGCTAGTGTATATAAGTTTAGTTGTTAATGTCAAAGGAAAGGCTCCAAATGCTTTCTCTTGGCACTGATTACTACTTTTCTTGGCAGATTGTTGTGATTCTAATTTCTTTTCTCCAAGCAACCAACTACATTTATGATTAATATTCCAAATATGGAACAGTATACACAGTTGTTTGTGTCTCTGAATGTCATGCAGAATCTTGGTAGGTACTTCAAACAAGCTTCCAAAACATTAGAACAGAAAGTCTCAAGAGAGGCAAGGTTCTATGGGTCACTGATCAGGTACTTACTCCATATTTATAACAAAGTGTTTTCCAATCTGTGAAAAAGTATCTAATTCATGTTCCATGTGTTGACAGATTGCAGCAACACTGGAAAGTTAAACGACAGTGTGTCAGCAGCAAGTCCAGGCAATGAGGTGTTCTCATTTGATTTGGTAGACAATACATCATCAAATACAACTATGCTCTCTCATCCATTGCCCAACGCTCTTGTTCGCATTGTTCGGGAGACTGCAGGCCTTTTGGCCATACAAAGACCACAAAAATCACATCATTGTGTATCTATAAGTTATTCTGCAAGTGATTTTAGTTCTAGAAATAAGAAGTCCCTTAAAAGGAATATATATAAGTCAGATGATATTCCACAAGCAAACAGGAAAGAAGCTTTAACTGATGAAGATGTCAATTCATGGGTCAAAGATACACATTCAGTTCTCCATGAAATTCATCAATCAATTTTTCTACAGAAGGTACTTCTCTATTGATTTCTTCAGCATTACATAGTTTGTTGGTGCTGATTTTTGTTGTCGTTAAATTCAGGTTTTTGATATGGTGAAGCATGAAAGTTACAGCCCTTCACCAGGAATTAATGTCACTGGGATGCAAGAAGACTTTTTACAATTAGCAGTTGGTCAAGATACTTCTATTTGTTTATCGCTTGTGCCCTTCAAGAAAGAAGATGAGTTTCTTGACTCCATGGGGCATTCACAGAATGCCATTAATGAGCACCCTCATTCTGACTCATCAGCACCAGTAGTGATTAATGAGAAAGACGTACTCGATGAAAATAACATTGGAGTTCCTAATCCTTCTGGCTTAGACATTTATGTGATGCATATTTTCCACAAAATTTCTGTAGTAAGATTGAAGGAGAAAAAATTTTCTGCCTCAAGAGCAGCTGTTGCTGGTCAGGCTGCTGCTGATTCTTGTGGCCTCAGTCATTTCTGTAAGACAATTGCTCATAGAATTTTTTCCAACAAAATTCTGGGAGAAATAGAATGTCTTGTAAGAAGTGTTCCTTTCTCTCTAAAGTGAACTTGAGGTGGAGAAAAACACAGATGTTTTGATGTTGTCTTCCTTTGTATGCAGGTCTACAGGATTTCGTATGTTCAGTTGTTGTCGCACCCTCCTTGGCATTCCAGAACATCATCATTGTCTCTCTCCTTGAAATTTCCTGAGTCAGTTTTTCTTTCTGCCTGTCTGTCTGAGTCTTCAAATAATTATGATGTGAAGGGTTTAATTAGGTCACAGTTTCATACCAAGGTAGTGGTCAAGGATGACCAAGGTACAGTGAGCGGAGAAGGTGCACTGAGTACTCTCTGTTCATTCAGAATTTCTCCCAATGTTTCTTCAGTGGGTAGCTATGGGTGTGATTTGGATGATCTTCCACTAATTCTTCTTCAGCAGGTATCCTTGTATCTGTTGCACATAATTTTTTTTTTTTTTTGGTTCTAGAACAAGGATTATGGTTTTACTCAACTTTTACTTCTTAGACTTTCTTTTCCTAACATCTAATGGGTGAGTTGTGAGTCTGGAATCGACAAGAAGCATAATGACAAATTAAACACAGACAAAACTAATTACCTTATTAGTTAGCATAAGAGAACAGTCCAAAACAAGTGTTCCAAATGGATTACTAGGCAATTATGAGAGCTTCAAGGTGGCTTGGAAACAGTTCTCTGCCATTCTTTTCATCTTGAGGAATTGTGGCATCAACTGGAGGGGTGAAACTTTATTGATGCACTACATAAAGGTTCAGGGATCGAATTTGCTTATCAAAGATGTAACAGTGGTGCGCCTTGCTAGGGTACAAAAGCAACATCCTCAACTTTAAATGGTTTCTATCAGAAACTTTTGAATGGCTTTTTACCTTTCTCAAACTCATTCTTTCTTTACTCTCGCAACCTGGTGTTCTGCTGATTCAATCTTCTCTTCTGATAACCCTGCTTGGTCGTCACTTGAGCTAACCTGATTCGTTCTCTTCTGATAACCCTACTTTTCTAATTCTTTTACTTCCTCTTCATGCTTTCATGCTTCCTGCTTAGAATAGTGACTTCTAACAGCAAGAAACAAAACTATACACCTAGCTTCACAGTTACAATGGTATCCAAGCTGATTGCATCCAGGTTCTCTCTGTTTTTCCCCACCTTATCTCCATCAGTCAAGCATGGGCCAGAGACTTTAAATCATTTATTCCAATGTCAGGGTTCAATCAGATACCTAGCTTTGATTGGTAATGTGTTCCTTTGAAGCTTGAGGTGTTGTAGCTAGTACATTTCTTTTTATAGCTAGGCACATAAGAAGAATAGGTATTGAAAAGATTCTTCTCTCTGGTTGCACCAGCTACACTGATAGCTAGGCAGTCGGCCATTTTTTATCACTTTGCGCTGAAACTTCAGCTGAGAATGTACCTTTGTTCTAGTTTTGAAGAAATTTTTTAATACAAAGTAGTGTTGCTTACACTTGAAATCATGTTCTATCAAAATGGAAGTTGTCTTGTGGTTTTCAAGCCAGTTCAACTTCTTGTTCTTCACCTACTTGGAAATTTATGCGACCTGAAATGAATAACTAAAAAGCTTTCTAATTATAAATTTACAGTGATTCAATATACTATATATACTACAAAGTAGAGGTCCTCAAATTAGAATCATTCACCCAGACAATTTCGATTACATTATATAACTACACAATTAGAGGAAACCCATTCACTGAAGTGGCATAAGGCTTTATGATCATGTGTTGCCACATGAATGGTATTTTGAAGTACAAACTCCTTGACACCAAATTTGAAGATATGATGGGTAAGATGCCTTGTATTATATTCTCCTTGATTGTCTTCTTCCTTGCCCAGCTCCTTGCCTTGTATTATATTCTACTGTTTGTACTCCAAACAAGGTTGCCTCAACTTCGTTTCCTTCTGCAGATTGCTGGTCAGATTATTCGTTGGCTTCATGATGAAGCTTTGATAGTTGGGATGAAGGTGAGCAGAGACTTTTTTGCCTGTATTTTGATCTTGACCAAGGTGACATGCTTGGTCTAGTGGCCCGCGTGGACCCAGACGATGTCAATGGTTGCATCTCATGGTGGTTGATCATGGAGGATGCTTTGGAAGATGATAGGAAATTCTCTATAAGTCCCGGCGAGTACAAGGATCGAAGATTTCTCGGGCATCTGTCACTTGAAGCACTGTACTCTATGTTGATGGATCTTGTGAATGTAAGTACTGACAGTGGATTCAGCTAACATTTGCATCAATGTTAGAAAGTGTTAGGTATCAGTCAGAAATGTAAATACTAATAGTGGATTCAGCTAACTGGATCAATATTAGTGAAAGTGCTAAACGATGGACGTCCGATTGAGATTGTACCTAGTCTAGGCGTTCTAGTATTTTTAAATTTATATATTTATTTTTTAATTTTAGCATTAATAATATATAAATTATTTTGAAATAATTTTTAGTATTTTAATACTAATATTTATATTTTTTTAGCTTGTTTTTTTAAGGTTGGAAGATAAAAAGGACAAATCTATTAAAAAAAAGTTCCCTTAAGATATTAAGTTTATTGTAAAAAGTATTTAGGTTTATTGAAATTAAAAATAAAAAAAATATATTATTTTAATTTTTTAGTAAATATCTAATCACAATAAGTAATTAATGAAATAAATATATAATGAAATCAATGTTGCAGAAAGCGTTAGATGTCAGTTGAATTTTCAATTCGGCTAGGGGCTGTCTGGAGCCTAGGCGACCGCCTACGCTAAAATTTATAATAATGATTTGAATGGATGATAATACACATGTTGATGCTTATATTTTGGTTGATTTTGGGCTGATTATTGAGCTAATTGTGCTTAGATTCATGTGATTAGGGTGTATTTGTAACTTCCATATTTTCAGGGACCTAATTGTAAATTCCTCATTTTTGGCATGATTTTCTACTGAATATTTTTATATTGCCTTGCAGGAAATTAGTACAAGTTTGGCTCAACTCAGGTCAAGTCAACCAAGTCAAGGATTGGGTCTAATTTGGGTTCAATTCCTTGATTTAAGGATAAATTTGGTTCAAATCCCATTGAACCGAACCCGGATTGGATCCGAATCTTGACACAAGCTCAACCAGATCGTTCCTAACCCTAATTCCTTGAACCGGACCTAATTTGAAGCTGAACCGGACTCAATTTCCTTGAACCAAACTTGAACCGGAGTGAAGTGATGAAATAAACCCGGTTTATTTGAGAAACCGAGTATAAGAGCTCAGATCGCGATTTCAATCGGTGGCCAGTTCAGATCGCGCTACTGCTCTTCCTTCTCCGGCGAGATCTAGCCCCATCCTTCCTTCCTTCAGATGTCAATTGCGAGTGTTCTTCATCGGAGATGCTTTCCTGTGCTTTAACGTCCTCTTCCTGGCGATTTTGAGCTTCCGGCGGAGGATTTCTACCGGCGACAGCAAGGATCGGAAGTTTCTGTTCCAGCTTGAATTCGAGGCGTTCCTTGATTCAACGCTTCCTGCTCCTTTTAGCATGCCATCTAGGAAGATTCCTGGGTGTTTGTGATTCATTTCCGCCGGCCTTCACATCGCCATCTTCATTGAACAGAGCTTTCAAGATCCGGCGCTTAAAGCTTCGGGAATTGGCAGTGGGGTTTAGCTCAGGAGATTAGAGGTGGTTCTCTGAGATCTTGAGGTTAATTCACACTGAGTTGGAGCTACGGATGTAATTCCGATGCCGAGATGGAGATTTCTTGATCGGATTCTTGAGTGACGCCAAGAAGAAGCTCTTGTAGTTGTGTTTGGGTGAAGAAGGATGTTAATCTAGTTTTCTTACTTGCATTTACTGTTTTACTAGATTAGATTTCTGTAATTAGGGTTAATTTCGAATTTCCTATGTTTTAGGACAGATTTTAGATGTTTTTCTATTTCATGCAAGTGTCATTTCATTTCATTAGAACTAGTTTCATTTAAATGCAAATTTAGGTTTAATTTCATGCTTAGTTGTATTCCATGCTTTGCCTATTGAAGATGATCTTGTGTTGTAGCGTGACAATGCAATACAGGATTATTTTCGATAGTTAGTTAGGATTTTATTTCCTGCATTAGGTTTAGAAATTAAAATTCCAAAACAAACCCCCAGGATTCGTTCACATCTAAAAACAAATGTCCTGTCATTAGTTCCGCGAGAGAGACGATCCGAGTCATTCCTATACTACTTTAGTGTAGAAGTGTTCGGTACTTTATTTTATTAATTTGATACACTCTTGGAGCGACACGAGAGTGCTTATCACTGCCCTCAACAGATCACACCAGCTCCCTCTCAAATCTGGTCACTATTCATTAGGAATCAAAAATCCGAATTACTATCTCAACCTCCAATCACTGGATCAAATGCAAAGATAGAAAATTACCCTTCATACAACCGCAAGGAGAGTGGAGAACTACTAATCTCCCACAAACTTCCCAAATCAGCACTAGCCGGAGCTACCTCTCACCATCGGCACCTACCCACTACTGGTACAGAGGTCGGAAGTCGGTGATAGTGTTGTACTCCAATAAAAATCGATCAATATAACCCTCCATCACCCAAATCAGAACCTAGAATTAGTGGTTACCTTAGATTTGATCGTCGGAGTAGTGAGGGAAGAAACCCAGTGACTGTGAGGGGAGGTGGATCGTAGTGGATCAGAAAGGAAAGCTTGACGGTGAAGACCCCACCTGAGAGAGGACAAAGAGATGTCCCCAGCGATGGAGCGGACGACATCGATGCGTCCCACTGGGTGGCATCGGGCACAATCCAGAGGAGGCAGCATAGGCATAGTCGACGAAGAGGGGGAAAAGGGTCGGCGATGCATGACAGACCGACGACTGCATCGATCAGCAGAGGTAGATGGCAATCGGGTAGCTTGACGATGAGGAGGGGGTGTTGGCGATCGACGCCAATGATGAGGAAGCTATGATCGGTAGTGTGGCGTCGAAGATGGAGCTTCGCATGAAGAAAACAAGAGAAAGATGGGAATCGGGCGATTTGAAACAAGCAGCTTGGTTTATTGTATTTTATACTTAGGTTCAGTGAAATCAAACCATAGGTTTCATTCTCAATCAATTCCCACTTGTGGGATACTTTAGACAGGCTTTTTATTCGTCTATTGATACACCCACAAGTGTATGGGAAATATCGAATTAATATAAAAGATTATCGTATCCATAGGGAATTTGGTTCTAAGGACTAGTAGGTATGCTCACGTGGATAAGCTTGATGAATCAATGCAATGTGACAGAAGCTAAATGAAAGCAAGTAGAACTAACAAGTGAAGAAAGCAAAAGAAAGAGGAAACAAAGGAACCAAAGCTTAAAGAAGTGTCTTGAGTGTGGGTTTCATTGTGTCTGATGATTGATATAAGATCATTAGCCAATCCCTAGTTTCCATTGCTAAATTTATAGGTATCCTACATGTGTACCAAACATCTCCCATTAGATAGTTAGTTACTCCGACTTAGACTCCCTAATGATAGCAAGAAGGGAGGCTAACTTAGAGAGTCTGGTTAAAAGATTACCCCTGTCACTTGGGTTCTCTGGTCATACTTTCTCTAAATTAACACAAACTCTTCCTAACACTGGGTTAAGTAGGAATGATCAAGCGCAAAAGATACCTTACATGATCATGCTTCTTACTGAAGTTTCTCCCGTAGACGACTATAAGTAGAGATGCCTTCTGTCACTAAGGCCCCTTCCACACGTGTCAATGGATTACGCATCCATTCAAAGACAATCATATATCAAGTAATACATTTATGTAGATTAGGTCCATAACATATCGCAATCTATTATAAAATTACAATCATTCCACAAACAAAAGATATTGTACAATTATCTAAGGTTATATTCTATGTGATTACATAGATCATTCTTGGACACATACAATCAAGATTACACACATAAAATGTCCAAGATTCATCATGCACATCAACAAATCAAACAAAGACATTCATTCAAACACCATGAGGGCAAATCCATAAGATTACACAATCTATTACAAGACCAAATCCAAGAATCATCATCAAGAAGGGATTACAAGCCAAATCAATGAATACAATCAATTATCCTCTCACAATCACACCCAACACTCAAGAACATAAATCTACTCAAGATCCATGGAAGAGAAACCAAGAAAAGGAGGAGAAGAAGAGTTCTTACAATCAAAACCCAAGAACCAAGGAATCCAAGAAGAATTAATGCAAGAAACTTATCTTGAATGTCTCCCTCATAAAATATTTCCAAGAATTGAAGTTGCAATGAAGATGATGCACTAAATTCGGCTCCGGAGCCTCGGCAATGACTTGGAAATGCCTCAGAACATTGGTGGTTCACCCAAGGTGTGAAACCTCCTTCCCTTGGAAAGAGGGCAGAAACCCCTTTAAATAGGAAATGCATTCAGCCCGCCATACGGATGTGTGGATCTACACGGCCGTGTGGGGCTGAATGTCACATGGTCGTGTGGTTGCCACACGGCCGTGTGGGCGGCCGTGTCATTGCCACACTGCCATGTAGGCGGCCGTGTGGCGGGCTGGATCCGAATTCTATTTAAATAGGGCTCCTCTCCCTTGCCAAGGGATAGAGGTTTAACCCCTTGGGGTGACCGCCAAGGTTCCTAAGCATTTCTCAAGGTGATCCG
>JBBPFQ010000107.1:5696114-5710159 GCA_037974815.1 Kaempferia elegans | reverse complement strand
CCAGTATGACTAACTGCTTACCTGGCCCTTATATTGACTTGCTGACCTGGCTATCATCTTGACTTTCGATGATCTGTGCATTTCTCTGACCGGATATTGACCCCGGATCATCTGATATTACCTATATATCTTTAATAATAATCTTAAAATTTATAAAAATATCATCCTAATTGCATCCTGGAAAATTATTGGTTTACCATTATCCCATTAGAATATTTTACTGGAGTTCATCTAAAAATGAGACATGTGGCAAGGTGAAAAGATAAATCAAGGTGATTAAAAAGGTACATGGATAGAGATGAATTACATGAGCGTAGAAATCGCCATGTAACAATGAGACAGACTGCACGGTGGCAGGTCATATAGCCGTTGCAATTCAAACTTGCCTCGAAAAAATACTAACCTTTTTCTAACGGTAACTTCAACCAACGACTCTTCATGATCCCGCCCACTGCAACAAATTTAAAAACTATCCATTTTGTATTGCTCTTCTCCTTCTCTTCTTCAAATCACTGGCCAGCCGCGGCACTTCTCTCCTTTCTTCTTCACATTGCAACCTAATGGGACTCTGTTTCAGCAAAAAGAGGAAGGAGGAGAAAGACAAGGACGAAGCATATGACAAGAAAGCAGAGATGACGCCTCAGAAGGCGGTGGAAGTCACCGCGGAGAAGCATCAGGTGTTTGTGAGCAGCAAGTGTTTTGTCGCTGTTGAAGACGAAGGGAAGAAGAGAGGAGTACAGCCCGTGAAGGATGCTGGCGAAGAAATCGAGGTTGAGGTTAAGGGAGGGGTTCCGGTGTCCGTGGTGGAGGAAATCAAGCCTTCTGCCGTGGTACGGACCTCGAGCTGCACCAACGAGGAGGTAGACGCCATCCTGATCCAGTGCGGCCGCCTCAGCCGCAGCTCCTCCGGGAACGCCTCTAACGAGGGAGGACTCGGGCATCGGAAGCACTCGGGGTCCAAGCGCAGTTATGACTTCGACAACGAGAGGAAGGGGGACGAGGAGGACGGCGAGGAGAAGGCGGCTTCGAGGCCCTCCCCGCGCCGGCGAGCGCCTAGCCGGGAGCGGTCCGGGAGCAGGGAGCGGAGCGGCATCGGAGGGCGTAGGGTGAGCCGGTCCCCTGGGAGGCGCTCGGAAGCTATGTCAGGAGCGAATAGTTGCGACAAGTCCCAGCAGCCGACCAAGATGGTTGCCGTTCCGGCAAGGGAGAAAGGTAGGGGAGCCTCACCTTGCTCCTCTCACAAGAGAGGCGGCACCTCGCCTCGGTCGAGGTCTCCTGCGAGTGCATCCTGGAAGCCGTCTAATGAGAACGCCGCAAGTAATCAGGTGCAGTTTCTCAGCCAGAGCTCGTCGAGGAAGACAGAGCGATCGCCTTTCCGGCGGAATCCGATGGCAGAGATCGATGAAAATTCAGTCAAAACAGGCCAAAACCTGAGCATCGACAACAAGGTGAGAAAAAAATATTCAACAACATTTGCTTCGTCTTTCAGTAGGGTCTCGGTAAATCGTAATCTTGCGTCGATTAACTGCAGAAATCAAGTGAAAGAAGTGCTCAAATAACCAAATCCTCGCAAAGAACTGAAGCAGCCGAAGAAATGCAAAGCAACAATATGGAATCTGAACTAGTAGTGGAGAAGACATCGTCTAAGGTTACAGCTGCTGCGTCAACAAACCTCGAAGTGGAAAACCACCAGCTGAAGACGATTTCAGCAATCAGGTCTTCCCGGAGGACACCTTCCAGAGACCTCGACCAAATACCGAGTCGCAATTCCTACTCTTCTTCGCTTCCGGAGGGCATCCACAATGCGGATTTCTCCCTCCCAGCATGCTTGTCCAAAGCCTGTTCCATCCTCGAAGCCGTGGCCGATCTCAACTCCACGGGAGGCCATTCCACTAACGCCGGCAACATGTTCGACGAATGGGGTGAGAGAAGAGGATCATTTGTGGAGACTGAGATAGTTGTGAAGGATGATATCATGGAGCCGAGCATTCACAGGTACGTCACCGTGAGGCAATCCAGGGCTGAGTTGGAGCCCCAAGAATCTGCGGGGAGCAACAGCTTCATCAGCCATCCTTGGGCCGCTGCTTCCTCCGTGCGGGAGCCGGATTCCGTGGACTCCGCACGTACATGGAGGTCAAACGACGATGAAGAAGTGGAGCAAGAAGCCAAAGTGTCCTCGTTGAGCCAGCAAAAACATCATTCAGGGATTCAGGGACGACGACCGAGGTGCACTATCAACGGCAGCGGCCATGCTCCACCGGAATTAGGTGACAACAAGAGCGGTGGTAAGGCTAACCGTACCCAGATCAGTGGACTCTCAACTACCGCTGCTCCTGCTGCAACTATTTAAGTAGCGGACGATCTTTTGTGACCTTAGCAAGCTAGAATTTGCTGCAGCACATACAGTCGTGCTGCTTGTCCTTTCCTGCTGTTGAAGTGCAGTTGTAGTGCAGGAAAAGGTCCCCATTGTGATGCGTTATAATGTTAAATTAAAAAAGTCATCCTTTGAACTTTAGTCTTTATGATCAATTTCAATCAAAACAATCAGAAGTGCAATTGCTTGCTTGTTATTAGTCTGAGAGTTTTTCACTATTTTTCAGTCTGATAGAGTAGTACAAACTAGAAAACACATGGCTGGGTGTATCTTCCACTTAAATGACTTATTCTGTATGAAAACAATGGGCTGCTGCCTTTTTCTTTCTTATCTGAACTATAAGAGCAGGACGTTCTACTGCAGTGTGAGGACAAACATCTTGCAGGCATGAGAATCCACAGTGGCATTGAGCTGCCCTTGAGCTATTCCAATATCAGAATGCTGGCAAAGATATCAAGTAAGAAGAACAAAGAATGTTGTGGCTTTTTGTTGGAAAGAAGAAAGACCTATTGAGTGAGATTTTACCGCCCAAAGATCGCGGACATTCGCGCGAATCGAACTCAAAAGTCCTAAATCAAGCCAATTTGCCGTTATCATTGCTCGTGAATTTCCTCGGTTCCACAGGACCACGGCCACTCTCCCACCGCTCAGGGGACCTGCCCAAACCTTCAGGCAGAGACAACAACCGTGACAGTTAAATTAGTTACTTGATCCTCACTGCTTAGCTTCCATTATAACTCTGAAACAGTTGAGAAAGGAGTTATAGACCTGTAAACTATCATTCGAAGCCACCTTCTTCCCTTGAATTCCAAGTGAATCTGTTGAGGGAATCGACTTATAATCCTTGCAATCGACCGCACGAAGCTAAAAAGTTGAACAATGAATCATGATCTTACCTTGATTAACAGCTATGACTTCCGAGTTGCTCAATATCTCGAGTGTATCTTTAGTTATTGATCTCACATCGCATCCGATCAACAAAGGAGCCTAAAAGGCAGCAATTTAAGAAGCACTCGAGATAATTGAATTTCGATGGAACTAAGCTGATCTATCTATCACTGTGTTATATTTACTGAAAATACCTTCATCAAGGCCCATATACTAAAATGGGATACATACTCTTCCCTTGTCATTCCCCCATTCCCTACTTCAAGCATGTCAGGATCTGCATGATAACTTGTAGTGAACAATTAAACAAGAAATTAACAAGTAGATTTAGCTGTGCCAATCTAATGGAGTACCATTCCAGCCATCAGGCCCTGCATAAGATGCCCATTTGTCGTTCTGATCGGCAATCGACGTCATGCTATTATGATGCGATCGAAGCATCAGCTACTACTGTGTGATATTAGAGAAGTGCAAGCAACTCACTAATTTGGGTAGGAACTACAACCTGTCCCAACTATCAAAGATATCTCCTGTTGTCCTCCAACTATGGCCTATGCTGCCAGCCCATGTTGCTGGGTCCTCGACACCCCTGTGAATATAGTTTTACCCAAGAAGAAACATAATTCTTACTAATGAATGCATATATTTATTAAAACTGAGCGGTTTGGCAGATTTACCATTCACACAGAGAGAAGACAATGCTCCTTCCACTGTTCAAAAGAGCAGTTCCCATTTTTGGATACCTTTGAGGCCATGACAACAAGTCAGATGTTGTTCACAAGCTAAATTGATGCAGGTCTCTTAAATTGTCAAGGAAACCAAACTCCTTTTGTGACATTTAGCGCGAGTTCATAAAACTCTACCTTTCTTTTGGACTGGTACCAGGATCGTTACAGTTGTCATACTTCAAGTAATCAATGCCCTGAGATTGTAAACCATGATAAATATATATTTTTTTTGTGTGTGTGGCAAAAGGTAATAAAATATTGGTGGACATTCTAAGAACAATGGCATTACCCAAGAGGCAAAGGTCTTTGCATCTTGTTCCTCGAAGCCAAGAGAACCAGGCATTGTGTTGCTGCATGTTTGTGACCTGAAATTTACTATCGGCTGTCAGATATAACAAAGTAATGAGATCATAATCCATATGAATGACTTAGCATAGCAAGACCAAGACATATGAGAAGTTATAATACCCTGCATCACTGTAGATTCCAAACTTCAGCCCTTTCCCATGCACGTAATCTGCAAGAGACTTTATGCCAGAGGGAAAAGTTGACTCCCTTGCGACTAAATTTCCCTGTAAGATTCAAAATCAATTAAGTTCATAATGGTAGTTGGATCAACACCAGCTAGCTATCAGACTCTCTTTTCTCCAATTTTTATTATACATAAGGTAGTTGATGAAACTGCAAACTGCAAGAAATTAATTTATCAGAACATGCAAATCAGAAGGTTTGTTCTTTAGCAAGTCAAAACATGGAATAGTAAACAAATTTATCTACCTATTACTCTTTCATTTTTGTCTACAATGTGGAAGTTAGTTCTTACCTGAGAGTCTCTGTGGTACTCTCCCCAGCAATCATCTGAAAGGAGAATTTGTTAACTAAATATTTATACAATCAAACCATAATAAGAACGAAATCTATACATATGTAAAAGGTTTTAAGAGAAAGGAAAACACCTATATTAACATACTGATAACCCAACTTGGCAAGGCCTGTATACTCCAAGGCATCAGCTGCATATAAAAATCCAACAAAAGATGCATGTCATACTTTGTCAAAATCTCTCACCTATAATAGTGTGAGAAATTCCTTCCTTCCTTTAGACTCGGTGCGAGTCAGTAATTAATATATATATATTGAACGTATTATTTAGGATCTGGTAGTGGTAGTTAGTCACAGAAAAGAAAAAGTGAGCTCAAGCTTGACTCAGAAAAAAAAAGTTCATGGTTTTTGTCCATATCATTCACGGGCAGCACTGAGAGAAATCGATACCGCGCGTACCAGTTTCTCTGATGACCTCCTCAGTGATGTTGCATTGGAAATGGTTCCAACTGTTCCACCTGATTCATTGCAATCGAAGGATAAAGAGATAAATGAATAGATTGCATGCGTCTGCTGAGAAATTAACTGAAAAATTATTCATCATGAAAATGAATTATACCCCATCGGAGGAGTTCTGGCGAGGCCATTGTCCGACACACTGCGCCTCGTCGCTGACTCTGCTGCCGCCGCCGCCATGATAATAAAGGAGGAGAGAAAGGAGAAACGTTGGAGAGACTCCATGAGGAAGGACCCTCCTTGATCAGCTAGCCACCAACCTCATCGCCCTCTTCAAACTCATGTATATTTATAGTGTTGATCCCAAGTGAAACCCAAATAAAAAACTATCTATTTAATTTGTGTAGAAAACTTTAAATAGATAAAAAAAAGAAGAGAAATAAATTATTAATTATATCAAAATTTATAGAAAACTTCAATGGACTCTCAGCTAATTTACATCTGCCTTCCATTTGTAGTGGTTGGATAAAGTGATTTTGAAAACCAATTCAGTGGATATATATTAATAAAATGATTCTAATTCTAATGTTGATGTAAAGTGATTCTGATTTCTGAATGCCAAAATAATATATTGTTTAACTACCTTTTGCAATTTGAGGTTAAAATGTTCCCATTCGATGTTGATTAATGCGCGCAAGAGACTAAGTTTTGAAAAAGAAAATATATTTCATAAACTTTTAAAATTAATAGGTCTATCAAACAACAGTTGATTAAGTTATATTGATGGTTTTCTTATATTTACAAAAACTATATAGTTGGGAAATTAAGGATGTTATATTTTTTAAAATAAAATCAATTTTTTTTTTTACTAGTTCCACAATTTT
This sequence comes from Kaempferia elegans, assembly GCA_037974815.1. Lineage (NCBI taxonomy): Eukaryota > Viridiplantae > Streptophyta > Magnoliopsida > Zingiberales > Zingiberaceae > Kaempferia > Kaempferia elegans. Next base: position 5,704,007 of record JBBPFQ010000107.1, on the reverse strand, counting down.
AGATATTTTATCTTAAATATTTAAGAAATATGAACTATTTAGTAATTTTTAGCTCAAACGAGATGTATTTGTGACTCTTAAGTTATAACTATTGAATTAATTATTTTGAATATTACGAATTTAATAATTTATAATAATTATTTGACTGTCATATATGTGCTTAATTAAACGCGGCCTCACACTCTCCTCCAGCGTCGCCGGCGCGCCTCAACTTCATATATATATTATATTTAATGACGGTCGGCAGCCAACCACTAGCTTCCAGTCGGACGTGGCGGCGATGTGGGGCCCGCATGGTGCTTGGTCGGGTTGGGAACCACAACAGGGACAGCGAGCGCCATTAATTCAATGGAGGATGACCAACTCTATTGGAATTTAAGCCGGGTCAACCAATTAAGGTGCAGATCCTCTCCAATCACAGCCCAACAACTTATCATTTATCAGATTCACTCAGAAACCTTCTACACAAGGAGATAAGAAAACATAAAGTAGAGAAAGCTTCGGAAAACTTTGCTGAGTTAAAGAACATGCTGTTGATACACATAAGAGTACGTGCGTACTTGTATATATCGAGTCGCTGATACAACAATTACTTAGAGGGGTGCCTAATCCAGTGCAGCCTTGTTCCTCCTCACGATTATAGACCTGGGTAATCCATCAATTATTGGCTTAAGAAGGATATCCGTTTTCAAAATCCAGCAGCTCGCCGGCCACATCGAAGAACTATTATCAGAATCCTCCAAGATCAAACATGATGTGCTGGATGATTTCCTGAAAGACAAATGTTGCTCAGTTTTGACACTGTCACTGCCAGGAATGACAACACCTGGACGAGCCATGTCGATCTCAGTCCTGCTTCCCGCCTTTTGCCTTGGTGCTATGCCTTTTCCTATCCTCTCTGGGGCTCCAACATTTCCTTTCTCGTTCGAGGACGCTTCTGAGCGACGGAAAATTGGGCTTCGATCACACTTTTGACGACGCCTAAAAGATCTCTCAGCCTCGTTATTTTCTGCATCTTCTGAGAATAAATTCATAAGACTTCTAGATTTCCTGTGCTTGCTTGGATGCTGACTCGGAGTTGATGGTCCTTCGGTTGAGATGTCTTCAAATTCAGATCTTCTTTTAATGGGAGTGAGACCATAATATCCTTGTAATCTGCTCATGGCTGGAGAAACATTGCACGGAGGAGCTTTTGAATTGAAAGACTCGATCAGTTCTAACACATCATTATGAGGATGATGGGGTGTGCAATAATAATCCCCACACCTATCGAATTAAGAAAAGTGAAAATTTTCATGCAGTGAATGAAAAGATGTTAACTGGATCAACATAGCATCAGTATCAAGAAATTGTACTAGCAATCTGTGATAGACAAATTGTTTTAACATGCGATTTTTGTATTCTAGAAAAAGAAGATTACAATCAGGTGTAGAGATTGTCTAGAAAAAGAAGATTACTACTTGAACTGATGTCACAAAACAGCCTGAGCCATCTATATTGTGTATATAAATCAAATCAAATTCAGGTGCTACTAAATTTCTCCAATGTTGGGCCAACACATTCACCAGTTAGTAATTTATAACAAGCTTGTGCTCCTAAGGTTTTGAAAATTTTGATTGCAAAAAAAATGAGTTACCAATTATCATCATCCTAAGATGATATCTCTGATTTAAAGATAACAAAGAGACAACTCATCTGGACAACTTGATTATATATCACAAAACAAGTAGGAAATACTTAAGAACACAAAACAGTCTGCTAATGGAAGTGGAAGTGATGGAATTAAGATAAATTACAATTTAGCTTTCAAAACTTACTACAAAGTATCCTCACGCCATACATTAGACATTTCCAAAAGAATTTTTTTTATCGCAACTATAAATAATTATTTGTTTCAAATTGGTAAAGAAGAGAATTACCCATTCTCTGTTGAACCATTAGATAGAGGAGATGGTGGATGCCTCCCTGGCTGTGGGATCTGTAATGACTTATGAGCAAACATCTGAAGGTCTGTTACAAGTCCATTTATTCGCTTGATGTCTGAAACCTAAGTATTAATATTCACAGAGCATCACATATCAGACTAGAGAAATGGAAAAAGGTAATTCTTTTGATAGCAGATTTTCTTCCTAAAAGAGGAAGCAAAACAAAGACATATCACACTTTTAACTATTCTGATTTATAACAAATCATTGAGTAGCCAGATTCTAAGCTTTCTAATGAAATGAACAATGTTGGTTTAACTTTTCATCGATTAACTTGTTCTTGATGATGAACAGCAATATAAACTGGAAAAACTATATATTTTTTTCCTCATTGGCTCAACACGACTAACATTGAAGAAGAACATTAATTACCTCGACACCGTACTTGATAGCAAGACCAGCAAGAGTATCCATCTTAGAGACGCGATGGTGGACGCAGCTTGGAGAGGACGGAGACGAAGATGGATGCTCAATACCGATGCCGTGGCCATCGAAGGAACCATCTGCAAACAGATGACAACCCATCCTGCTTCTCTCCGTCAACATCTTTCGCTTCTCCTTGATTCTCCACCCGCAGATCAAAACGCAACTTCCCCCAAATTGGGACCTTTTCGCTTCTGTAGAAAACAAGAAAAGAAGCCCTCGAACTCAAGAAGTCGCAGAAATCCCACAGCCGGGCATCCTATGTGGAACTAAGCAATGCGCAAGGGAAACCCTAGATCGACGAATCAACTGCGGAGCAGAACAGAGTCAGATTAAATTCGTTTTTCTTGGACAAATCCCGATGTCCACCGACAAATGTGGAAGAAGGGGAGCTCTAGGAGCGAGTCCAGGATCGAGGGGAAGATAAAAGGGAGAGATTACATTGGAATGCACGCGGATTCAGAGCGGAAACGATCCAATTTTAAGTGTTCTATAATTGCAATATCACCGTTATTACCAACTAAATTGAATAATAAAAAACATTAAAAAAATTCCAATAAATAAAAACAAAATCGAAAAAATGGCCATCGGACACGTGTAGATAGATACTCAACAAGGCGCACCTCTCTCAAAAGTAAAAAAAAAAACCTAAATATTTTTTGGAGACTGAAAAACAAATGGGAAAGGTTCTCTTTTATTTCCCATCGAGTTTCTTGCAACGTTTCATATGAAATTGAAGAAAACAAAGAGTACGTTGACATAACATCTCGAAATATTTTCTCAAATTCCATAGGATTCCAAGACAAACCCTAGTGGGAAGAAAATTCAAAGGCTCAACAGAGATTAATGCGAAGAAAAGTCAATGCAGTCTCTGGGAATGAATGATACATTTATATGTATAGTTGAAACATCAACATTCAAATTAATACATGTGGGAACACTAGGAAGAAAACTGTCACAATTCAAGTCAATTAAGTAATTAGTAGTAATTATCCCCAGACAGATCATTCAGACCAACGACAATTATTTGTATAAGAAAAAGAAAAGGAATATCGCCATTGGCCATTGGAAGCCATTCTTCTTTGTTTCTGTATGAACAATTTCTCTCTCCTATATCATGAAGCTTGGCCTCTGGTTAAGAGCGATTAGCTGCCAAAGCTGATCATACAGCGATTCAAGTTAAGCAAAGGTGAGTAGATCGTTTTTATCAATCGATTACACTGAGATTAAATAGGCGCAGCTTGTTTCCAATTGTTGTAGCTACATCATACATATATATTTTTTTTTTGTGAATTAGAATTTCTCCTTTTTCAACTCGTAGATTTCTTTAGTATTATGATTTTCAGATAATTGATTTAATTTATTCGTTCTATATTTTTATGTCGGCGATGTCTATTTTACTCTCATGGTTTCAGAGAGTTGGAATTAGAGTACTATTTCTCTATTATATAATAATTATCTAATTGAATTACTTCGATTCGTCATGCATCTGGTCCAGGATTACTCAATTACTTCGATTAGCATGTTGAGCGATCAAGGAAGAAGAGGCATGGGATTAATGGAGGTTTTGGTAATCTTGATCGTGACATCAATATCGACCTCTTCCACAAGAAGCACAAACTTTGCTATCCCTTCTAACTGCTCCAAACTCTGTGGCAACATCAGCATCCAGTACCCTTTCGGCATCGAAGATGGCTGCTTCCGAGCCGGCTTTAACTTGACCTGCAGCACGAATTCTCGTACTGTGTCGCCTCAGCTACTCTTGGGCGATGGAACCATCGTGGTCACTGGTTTTGACATGGAACGTGGCCTGGTGCACATCGACTCACCAGTCACCCTGACGATGGGTGTGGACGCCAATCCCCCCATCACCACCTCAATTATCATCAATCTCCAGAACTGGCCTTTCTCCTTTAACTTGAAGAAATGGAATTATGTTAGTGAATCCGAGATTTATCTGGAATATTTGATGAACAACAGTTTGTATGCAGCCGGTTGCAGTGCTACAGTGGGTCTAGTGGACGCCAGTCGCAACATTTCTTTCAGTTATTGCCCAACTGCGTCATGCTCTATCAATGCCATGAATGATAGTACTGGACACTGCGAGATTAGCCTAAATGATCTGGACTCCGACCTACAAACTCAGTTGGAAGTTCAGCTAACTCGACTGATCAACGAAACAGAGCCTCTTTTAACCAACACTTCGAGCGTGGCCGCCGTCATGTTTGATTATGATTACACCAGTGATGAGGCCTTCCAGAGGTTTACTGAGAGCGGGGATAGGGCAGGCCTAAAGGCCTCCCTCGCTTGGTACGTGGATGACCATTCTACGTGCGAAGAGGCGAGACAGAATTCCGCCACTTATGCTTGTCGTAGTCGCAACAGCGATTGCTACGATGCTTACCCTACCTCTTCCTTATATACAATTGGATACTTTTGTCGGTGTTCTTTTGGTTACCAAGGCAATCCATACCTACCAGATGGCTGCCAAGGTACTTGATCTTGCTTTTCTCTTACAGATTCTTGACCATTCTCAAAGTTTAAATGTTTGTTTACGTTAAGAACGTACGTAGCTGACCATTTGGTGGTTTGTTATGCATGCATGTTGTCGTCAGACACAAGTTCTACATTCATTCCGGCAAACGATTGCCCAGTGGAATGTGGGAATGTAACTGTTCTTTACCCGTTTGGGCTGAAGGAAGGTTGTTACCGAGATGAAGCATTTGCTCTAACATGCAATGAGACTTCCAGTGCTTCGACTCTCCTATACCAAGGCTACGTGGTGACCAACATTTCTATAGAGAACGGACTGTTGGATCTCTATTCGCCTGGTTATTTCTCCTACTTCCCCGACAAAGCCACACCTTTGACTTTCCCCAGAGAGCAGATCTATTATAGTTGGGTAGTGTCCTACCAATCTTGCGAGGATGGTAGGAAGAACATGACCACCTTCGCCTGCGTCGACAGGCGCAGCTCATGCATAGACATGAATACCACAAGCACTGGTCAGGCACAAGGCTATAGATGCACATGCTTGCAGGGTTACCAGGGAAATCCTTACATTAACGATGAATGCAAAGGTACTCAAAACTCTTTTCATCTCTTTGATATTGCAAATTGAGTGATGCAATTACCGATATGCTTTGGGGATTTCTAGATATCAACGAGTGCAATTTTCGAGAACAATACATTTGCTATGGAGTTTGTACAAATACAGAAGGCAGTTTCAGTTGCACTTGTCCCCCAGGAACCTCTGGTGATCCTAGACGACACGCATGCATCCCTAACAAAAATCAAACTCTCTTGTTAGGTAAATCCTTGAAACCAAATAAGTTATGAATGAAATAAATTTTCTTATATGTTTTAGATTCATGAAAGGACATATGAAAAGATAATATTGACATGATTGAAAAAAAAGGCTATTATATATACAACAGAATATGTTCATCTTCAATCCAAGTCTTTGTTTGTATATTTATGTGTATCGTGCAGGTGCCATCCTTGGTGCAAGCATTGGCATTGGCCTCCTATTTTCAAGCCTACTGTCGGTCATCCTGTTCAGGAAATGGAAGATAAGGAAACAGAGGAAAATAAGAGAAAAGAATTTTCACCAAAATCATGGTTTGTTGTTGCAACAATTAATTTCTTCAAGTGAATATTTTTCAGAGAGAACAAAGATATTTTCATTGGAAGAGATAGAGAAGGCAACAAACAATTTTGACGAAAGTCGAGTGCTTGGTAGCGGAGGGCACGGAATAGTTTACAAAGGAATTTTATCTGATCTGCGAGTAGTAGCCATAAAAAAGTCAAAAATTGTGGAGAAGTGTGAGATAGACCAATTCATAAATGAGGTTGCAGTTCTATCACAAATTAATCATAGAAATGTAGTTAGATTGTTCGGATGCTGCCTAGAATCTGAAGTCCCTTTATTGGTTTATGAATTTATCACGAATGGATCTCTGTTAGACCATCTTCATGCACCGGTTCAATCCAAACTATCATGGGATGATCGTCTAAGGATCCTTGTTGAATCTGCCGGAGCTATTGCGTATTTGCATTCAGCTGCTTCAATATCTATTTTTCATAGAGATATCAAGTCATCAAATATTCTTTTAGATGAAGCTTTAAGAGCAAAAGTATCAGATTTTGGAGCTTCACGATTTAACCCTCTCAATGAAACTCGTATATTTACTGTCGTCCAAGGAACATTTGGGTATTTAGATCCAGAGTATTATCAAACTGGTTTGTTTAATGAGAAGAGTGATGTTTATAGCTTTGGTGTTATTCTTCTAGAGCTCTTAGCAGGAAAAAAGCTCACCCGTGCAACAAGAATAGGACCGCAACAAAATCTAGCTATGCATTTTCTTGAAGCAACAAAGGAGAATCGAGCATTTGATCTTGTAGAGGCTCGAGTTATGAAAGAAGCAACGAAGCCAGAGCTTGTTGAATTTATTCACCTGATTGAAATGTGTTTAAGTTTGGAAAGTGCCAAAAGACCTACAATGAAAGAAGTTGAGTATAAATTACAATGCATGAGAAAAACCAGAATGAAAAAAGTAAAACCAAATATTGCAGAAAAAAGTGAAGACTTGATAAGTAGCAGTGTTTCAACTTATCCGTCCTCAGAGTTGATATATCTAATGAATCAAGGAAATTCCCGAAGTTATAGCTTAGAGGAGGAGCTCATGCGGTCTCAACATCACCCAAGGTAGTAAACATTTGCGTTTACTAGCTAATACCCTGAGTGCTTTTTCCTGAGCTTAAAGAATATGTATCATAGAGACAGATGATATTTTTGTATGTGTTTGTAATGAATATATTCATCAGATTACTTTGTTTACGCTGAACATGTGGGGAAAAAAAATTCAAGTTTGTACATTGATCCTGTTTGTAAGCGAGTAGACGTACACTGGGGAGGTCGTTGTCAACGTGGATCTTTGAGTCGCTGAAGAGGTTGCAATATGTCTCCTATGCATCAAAAACTTGAAGAGAACGTTAGTAACCAAACAGAGAGAAGATTCTCCGTGTTTGGTCATCTGACGCTCAAGTTAACCTTGTGATATCGAAGAAAAAATTGCTGCTGGAGAAAAGTGACGTAAAAGAAGCGTATTGTGGACCTTTTGTCTTCATGGAAGACCATATTTATACCTGAAGATGAAATTAGGGTTTTGATATGTGTCATTGTGCATTGATTCATTTCCATATTGGGTCTTCTATAAATGAGTTTGTCATGATTAGACGAGTCACGTGTCTGCCTTGTAAGCTACTTCTGCTATAAGGAATAACTCTTATTTTTGTCAGAAAATATTCTCCTGATATCTTGTTAGGCTAAGCGACAAAAAAGACTTTTGTTTTTTACCGATCGGACGTCACACCCTAGTGTTAGCCGATCGGCTATTGACCTTAGTGAGGGAACTCGCCGACCGGCCGACTACCTATGGTAGGGAGACAATTCCATATCTTTGGAGAGTTGCTCTTATCCACT
>JBBPFQ010000107.1:5670180-5684885 GCA_037974815.1 Kaempferia elegans | reverse complement strand
ATGCTTGACCAGAAAAGTCTTTGCAAGTTTGAAGATCGGATGCAAGGCATGAAGATCCAGAGATGAGGAAGCTCCAGGTACAAAGTCCAGTGAACGGGAGGTTTATCTGGCATGAGGTACAAGTTATTTGAGTCTAAGAGAAAGAATATCAATCGATTGTGTGATCGATTGAATACCATCGCGCAAAGGAACATAATGTTCCTGGATCGATCAATTGATTGATTGGTTCTCATTCGCGTGCAAACACGAAGGAACACCACCTTGCTGGATCGATCAGCAGATCGATTGTACTCTTCCGATTGATCAAGCAATCGATCAAGGCGGAAATCGCGTGAAGGAACGTAACCTTGCTGGATGGAACAGTTGATCGATTGGAAGTCTCCAATCGATCGGCCGATTGATTAAAGTGGTAATCGTGCGAATGCACAAATTGTTCCTGGATCGATCAACCGATCGATTGGGAATACCCAATCGATCGGCCATTATTTTCACGAAAAAGAGAAACAACATAATGCTCCCGGATCGATCAGTTGATCGATTGAGATGGTCAATCGATCCAGGCTTGATTCCAATCGATTGGGATTCAAACGGAATGATCTCCATCGTTAATTTGGAGTCGACAGCACCAACAGGAAAATCCGGATCGATTGGGCTAGTTTTTGAGTAGAGCGGCCCAAGAGTCCTTCTTAAGAGTTAGGAATATAAGAACGTGCATAGTTGAGTAGGCCTAACCACGATCGCAATCCCTTGGTGGTTTGTAATTCTTCTTTAGGAAAATCTGCCACCTTGGTGATTATATGAGTTTGTAATTTGATCTTGGACTGTCCTATTGTTGCACCAAGAAATTCAATCGTCGGGCTTCCAATCTTCATTTAAGTTGGGCTAAGAATTAACCCATTCTCCTTGCATATTTTTAATAAGATCTTCAGATGGCCTCTGTGCTGTTCTTCATTTTCTGAAAACACCAGTATGTCATCAATATAGACTGCTATAAACTGTTCCGTACCTTGAAAGCATGTGTCCATCTTTCGTTGGAATACAGCTGGTGCGTTCTTTAGGCCAAATGGCATAACAAGCCATTCAAATAGTCCCTGGGGAACCAGAAGGCCGTCCAAGAGATTGAGTCAGGATGCATAGCGACTTGGTGAAATCCGCTCTTCAGATCGAACTTTGAATAAATTTTGCTCCTGCCAACCTTGTGGATTATAGTATTGATACCTGAGAGGCTATATTGGTCTTTATTTGTATTGTCATTCAATCGTTTGTAATTGAAGACCATTCGTTCTTTTCCTTTTATTTCACGCCCTGTTTTTGGATCCACTGTTGTGCCTGACTGAACTATGATTGTAGTAGTCTTGTGCTTGCTAGTGCTTGGTCTTATTACTTTCAATTCCAGCAGGGCTTCCACATGTCTCTTAAAGGCTTCCTTCATTTGTGGGGTGACATGCTTCAAGGGCTTGTCTTCAATGGTTAGCTCAGGATTCTTTATATCGAGCCTGCAGCATATCTTATTATTCGTCCAATATCTCATAGGATCATTTCCTATGTAGGCTGTATTGGTTAGCTCAGAGAGTAAATCTGTTAATTTCTGATCAGGTTGCCAAGTGCATACCTGTTCCTGTATTTGATTGTACTCTTCTTCTTCGAGATCCAACTCTTTTAGTGCAGCGACTGTAGGTACTGTCTGCTGAGTTTGAATAGTGGTTACATTTTTGTAAAATGTAACCTCATTACCTTCAATCCTCCATACATGGCTCTGATGAAGTTGCATCCAAGAATCATGGTGATATTGCCGCCAATTATCAGAGGAAAGGCATATGTATATGGGATTCTAAAATTGTGGTCCCCAATACGCATATTTCCGTACTTCAGCTTCTTATTTGCCGTCGTTGTTGAATTAATTCTGCTGAAATTCACAACAAAAGTATTATCTTCAATTGCCGAAGGTGGGATAGATACCTGGTCTATACAGCAGGTGGTTGCTCCGGTATCCAGGATTGCGTTAACTTTGAATTTTTCTATCCCATGTATATCAATCTCAACCATAAGGTTGAAGAGACCATTTGTACGCTTCTTAGGCTGCTCAGCTTGCTCAATAGAAAATATCTTTTCCCGCCCTGAGTCAATGAGGACATAAGCTTCTTCTGCTTCAGCTTTTTCTACTTCCTCTTCTATTTCTTTTAAAGGTTGATGGGGTTGCTTCTTTAAATCTTTGTTCTCTAGCTCTAGCATATCAATCTTTAAACGGAGTTCCTCATTTTCAGTGTCTACTTCCATTTTGTCAGCCTCGTTCTGGCGGATTAGTTCTGCTTCCTTAAGACTGTACTCTTGTTTCATAGCTTCAAGTTGAAGTTCTGCCAATGCTTTAGCAGTCTGAACTTCTTGTGCAAGTCGTTCTATCTCTGCTTTGGCCCAAGTAATATAGTTCTGCTGTTCCTGTATAAGGTTAGTTGGAGAGTATGGGATTGGAACGGGCCTTTCAACAGGGATTGTAGTGTTGAAGTAATTGCTGGTGCACATGCCACATGATGTTATTTTGCAGGTTCCGCAATGCATACGGTGTTTTCTCATTGTTTCTCTTTTGCAACAACTGCACCTTTGGTATTCTAGTGGTATTTCTCCATTTATTTCCCATATGTGGACACAGTCATGCTGTGTTTTTGAAACCCGGACCATTGGTTGCCATCCTCCACTTTTGCCTATCATGTAAGTATTGGTTTGCTCAATAAAGACAAATAGTGTTTCTTGGATAAGAGAATTAACCTGTTGGTCTTCGCCTTCAAAAATACTGTAAATGACGTCGGATAAATCATCTCCTTCTTGTACAGATAAAATTTCATAATCCTCAGGTAATTCCAAGCCTTCGAATATAGCCACCCTTTTGATATTCTTGTATTCTTTAAGACAATCCCTTGCAAAGTGTCCCTCTTCTCCGCAGAGGAAGCACTTACACTTCTTGTTCCTGATTAAGTGCTTGCGTTTTTCAATCCTAGCATGGGATTGATGTGGCTTTCCTTTATAGGTGGTAGATTTTCTCGCTCCGTACTTTCTTTTGGAATCTTTATAGTACCCTGGTATGGGTATTTGGGAACAGAAGGAAAGATCTTTTAGTGATCTGCTGAACGCGGCCTTTTTGCATTCTTCTTCAAGGAATTTATAGGAAAACATTACTCTGGGATGAACCCCAATTGTATTTCCTTGGTATTTTTCTTCAAAGGCTTCCTTTAACCTTCTTCCGAGATCACCAGGTAGTTTTAACCAGAATTTTTCAGATAACTCTGGTCCAGTGAATAACCTTCCTGTTTTTGCTGCAAGAGTCATGTATTCATTCATTAAAGGTATGATATCTTTTACCTGGGTACATGTTAATCTTTCAAGATCCCGGTATGCTCGCTCCTGCATATCCGTAGATCCCTGGAATGGATCTTCTAGTAAGAATACCCTCCTTATTTGAGAAATAATGTTCTGGGTGCCATTTCTCCCATCGCTGGAGTTGACTAATTCCTGATATTCATTGGGGTAAGTCTTTCGCCACTGGATCCATGTTAATCTTTCAGATTCTCCCAGTAAATTCTCTATGAAGTCCGCCTTATCTTGGGTGTCTGTGAAATTCTGTAGTGCTACTACGTTTTTTGTAATGGCTTCCCACCTAAGGAACACATCTTCAGTTCTATTTAATTGAGTAGGAAGTGTTAGAATAGCACCAGTTTGTTGATGAGCAGTAGGCAAATTCCACCATTCCGAAGTCTCTTTTCGTTTGAACGTCCCCCTTGGTTCAGTAGCCGGTGGTGCATAACTAATTGGTTCTTCTTTGGCTGGGCGAGCTGGTGGAGGTCTAGTAGGGGGATATCCTACAGGATTCATTGTTGTGTCTGCCGGAGGTCTGTAGTTGGACGTTGCCTCCTGGGAATAAATTTGCTCTTGTAGTTTTGATAACTGTGGGTAATCAGATACCCATTCGGCATTGGTATCGACAGAAACTGCAAGAATTTCAGTCTTCCTCCCACCTCCTTCCGCGAAGGGATTGGTAAATTCCTCCTCTACTTCTTTTATATTGGGCGTATCTTGCAGTGCTAAATACTGTAAATAATCATCATCGTGATCAGTAGAACTTTCTGTAAGGACATAAAGGAAATTAGAAGAAGATGGAGATGCCCTGGATGCCCTTGGGTCTTGCAAAGCATCTAATTCTTTTTGCAGCTGTCGCCTATATTCTCTGGAATCTCGTAGCATTTGTCGGGATGTCCCGATGCTATGATCCCATGAACCTTCTACTAGGTTCAAGTATGCTTCTTCTTCATAAAATTTATGGTCTTGAATGGCAAATAGTCGGGCTTCATGCTGCATTCGCTCAATTTCTTCCTCAGGTACTGGATGTATCTCTAGAGGATTCTTGCCTTTATTCCCTTGGATGTCAGTCTTCGGTTGAGCTTCAGCTTCCGGTTCAGGAGTCATGAATTCAATGTTACATTCTGTATCATCACAGCAATAGTGGCAACCTTCACATAGGGGATTAGCTAGGTACCTGGAGCAGATTTGGATATTTGTTGATCCAAACCCTTGCCTTCCTCTTGATGTGTTAGCTAACACATCCACTTCTCTGACGGAAGGTGTGGCGATATATTCTAGGATGATTTGGGCAATGCATTCCTGTTGATCTAGGAATATATCTTCATTAGTGGTATTGTAAGCTATAATTTTTAGCTCAACTCGATAGTCGCTATCAATGACTCCCCCCAAAATAAGAATACCCCTCAAAGCTGTGCTGGATCTTGGGGCTATACGAGCGTATGTTCCTTTTGGTACCTGAATATAAATCCCAGTTGTTAGCATGGATCTTGATCTTGCTGCAATATCTTGAGGGTAGTTGATTGCTATGTCATATCCTGCTGAGTCGTCTGTCTTTTTTTTGGTAGGACTGCTAAGGATGAGATCCGTTTTACTAATAATTCTTCTTTTGGGAACTTCCTTTCAATTAGAACCGCAACCATATACCTCTTCCTCATCAGACTGAATCTCTTCATCCTTAGAATTATACCTTGGTGGTGACGAGGTAGCCGCTGTTTGATAATTTTCAAATTGAAGAGATATACTCCGTTTGGAGTATTGGATAGCCTTCCTACCAGCCCCTGGTAATTAAAAGGTTGGCTTCACCGTTCTGCCATATCCCCTTGTGAGAATAGATACCTGTATATTTTGATAGAAATCAGAAATTGTCAGCATGGTATCTGGAATTACATACACCAACTGGCTTCCATTTGTCAGATCAATCTCCATGGTTGCAAAGACTACCTGATCCCCTTGCCACCTGTTGTCTCTGAATACAACCAACGCCAAGGTGCCCTCTTCCTGTCTATGCAGGATTTGGATGCGTACCTGAATTACGCCCATATGGATAAACCGCATGCCGCTTCTCTGGAGCTGCACATAGCTTTCAGGTTCGAAGGGCGCGAGCTGGTTCGAGCTCAACTTGAGCTCGTCGTGGGCTGGCCTCGAACAGGGCTACAAATGGGTCAAAGCTCGCCTCGAGTCGGGTTTCAAGCTGGGCTCGCCAGGCTGTCTCCCGGCTTAAGCCCAGCCCAGGCCAGTTACGGTCCCAAGCCCAGTCGTAAATATTAATATTTTATTTTTTTGTATATTAAATATCTTAAAACTGTTATTGTGATCTAGGGGTTTGAACCTTAAATCTCAAGGTTATAAGTTAACTTGCTTACCAACTACACTATATATAATTATATTTTATCTGCTATAGTTAATTAGCTAATTACTAGTTTCTTTTGGTATATTATATATATAATTATTTATTATATATTAATTAATTAATAATAAATTAATATTTTTACCATGATGGCTGGAGCCCGGCTCAAGAACGGTTGGAACTCAGCTGAGCACGACTTGAGCCCGGCTGAGCCCATGCTAGGGCCCGGCTCGGCTGGGGTTCGGCTGAGCCCATGCTAGGGCCCGGCTCGGCTGGGGCCTAGCTGGGCAAGTTGGGGCCCTGGCTCGGCTGGACTGGGCTGGAGCTCGGCATGAGCTCCCTTGAGAGAACTTTCAAAAACAATTATACCAATTTAAACTCGTTCAAATCTCCGTCAAAATTTGAGGACAAAAATCATGGATGAAATACAGATAAAAAATACAACATGTTAGGTACAAAAAGCAAACAAATATTTGTTCACAAATTAGTACTTAGTCTTTAAATGTCTGAGAGAAAAACTTTTGTATTTGATTTATTCCATGTTTTTATTTAAATAGCCGAATACCTCTTAACACTAATAGAAGCCCGAAACAAATAATATAAAATACTAAAAATAATACAGACAATAACTCAACATCAAAAGATAAAAAAACTATAAAAATTGTGTTCAATAAATTATTAGTGTATACATCTGACTGTAACAAGTTTGAAATAAAAGTTTCTGACAAAATTTTATTCAATTAATTTAAATAATTCCTAATTTAAATAGATTATTTTAAAATTTAATAAATCATATTTATTAATTTAATATATTTCCAACTTATTTTTATTTTTAATTTAATTTAATTTAAATTTAAAAAATTAATTAAATATCAATTCAATTTAACCTAACTATCAAACATTCAATTTTTTTAAAAAATAATAATACTATTGTAGGATTTTAAAATCTAATCTGATTGATCGGATTTTAATCCTATAATATAGTTAGATATATAAGATAGAATGATTATTTACTACATCTCTCTCGTCTTGTTTCTCTTACAATTGAAGGAGGAGGTGGGTGAATGATATGACGGGTCTTTATCAAAGCAATCAGCAGACAGAGACAGTCCAGGGACGGATTGTTACCATATGTATCATTCAGGAAATCAGAAATAGCAACTAGTAAAACTCTGAAAACTAGTAATCGATCATTGTCAATAATTCAGATGATAGTCAAGAAAGAAAGAAGCTCATAATTTTTTGCGGAAAGGCAGATACATCTGATATACAATAAAAACTTAGAAAAGCAATTTTTGAAGGAACGCAAATATAAATTCTACATGGAAACACTTTCAAGGGTGTATGTAATTGAAGATGCCAAAGTGTTATAAATTGTTAAAAATCTTAAATTTGAAACTCATCTTCCACTTTCAAATTAAAAATGTAAAAGAATAGACTATGTTGACTTAACCCTTCAATGAGTCATGTCGAGAACAATCTATACTATGAGCATAATTTGTGAAACTCAACGTGAGCCAACTAAGGAAGCAACCTGAACATACTACACCAGCTGAAAGGCAATATGTGGTAGATGACACAGAAGAGGGAGCTCATTGGCTAGGCCATGGAAGAAAAATTGGCCACAAGAAGCAAACTGACTAAGAAAATTGCAAGAATGTGCTTGCTCAATCAACGGTTGAGATCATGTTTACTCCTTGATTTAGTCTAACAAGTGAATTCAAATACTAACACTGTTAGATTTAGAAATCTTCATACAACAATAATAAGAAACGTGAATCACAACTATTTGGTATTGGCTACATAATTCTTGTACGGTAAAACTGATCCAAGCCGCAATCTAAAATAATGGGACTGACTAATTAAGATCACCTCAACAATATATGACAACTATTGATCAGGCTCCAGAATTACTAATATAGTGCATATAGACAATGAACACTATATGTAGATTGATAAGAGCTAGTATTATAATTAACTTGGAAAGGGCAATGATAACCCTAAGCAAAAGGGGCCCAAAAGAAAGACATGATAAAAAAACCTTGGCTTTATGAATGACATTACGATTCTTCCAGTGCCTCTTCAATCAGATCTCCCAACACCTTCCCAGCAATATCTTTGCAGAATTCACAAATTTCCAACCACTTTGATTCAGTCCATGATGTTCCTGTGACCTCATTTTTCACTATCCTCTCTACAACTGTGCTGCTGCTGCTGCTGCTAGGTTCACTTGGCACACGCTTCTCATCTGATAACCTGTTTGTTAAAGTCGTCCACACTTCTCTGGATGTTGAAACACCCATCCCATCACACTTATGATGGCCATGGCAGGCAGCAAACAGTGCGGATTGGCTAATGTCTAATAATGCTTCATTTACAGCATCAAAAAGGAGCCTGTGGCTCACAGTTCGCTTGGCTTCCTCGTCATCCATGTGCAATGAATCATACAACAACGAAGGATTCAATGGACTGTCGAGCAAATGCCACCTACCAAAAATCATGCTCTTCTTGTTCTCTAACCCAGATGATTGGATCAGCTTTCGCACAAAAACAAATTGCTCATATTCTTCATCTGCCTTGTAGATAAGGGAAGGCATCAAGGGCTTTACTGATGCTATGTCTATGTACGGGCTACTTCTCATCAAGGACCGCGGAACTGACTCTATAGGTGGAGACCTAGAAAGTGCTTCTGGAGACAAAGATAAAGGGAATGCTATTACTTGAGATAACTAAATATACATGCGGTAGGAAGTGGGAAATACTTACGTGGACGACCAGAGATGGCATTTGCGCAGAAATGTGACATAGTATTATTGATGTCGTCTGCTGCCAAAGTTTGGCTGAAACAACTTTGGTTACAGTTTCCCATTATCTCAGGTTTCTCAAGAGAATCAACACCCTGATTATGCATATAACAATACTAAAAGTATATCAGAAAATAGAAGAATCATTCTTTTTTATTAGCAAAGACAAAATGTGAAGGTGTGGTGTGGTGCGGTATGGGTATCACTATGAATGCTTGAGGTCATAAACATAGAGTAGTCAAAGGGAAGTTAAATGAATGCGGAAGATATCCTCAATCTCATTGTTGACTCGTGTTAGTCAAGTTAACAAATTCACCAACATTTAACAAGCAAAGAGGAAATTAAAAGAATAAGGTGTAATTTATGAAGCCAATTTGTGAAGTTTTATTACCTTATGAAATATCCCTTCACTTGACTCATCGTGTAAGTTTTCAGTACACTGTGTGATCTTTGCTGAGGGAGTTTCCTCAAAAGCTTCTGAAAAATCATCATTCAGTTTACTATTACTGCTGAAACTTTGCAACTGTACTCTTTCATCCTGCACTGAGGCAGATCTGAAGGACATCCCTCTGCTCGCTCTCTTGCTTCTAGAGAAGAAAAAACTAGAGACCATATCCTTGAAAGATGATCTCCTATTATTTGTCTTGGGTCCCTCGATCTGAACAATGGGTTTACCAAGCAAGGGACCAGAGATTTCCCCATTCAACATATCAACTTCACAAGCTGATGGAGAAAGTGGAACTGACTTTGATCTTGATAAGCTGCCATGCAAATATTCATCATTCTTAGATCCAGATAAAGACAGGAATGTCGAGGATATCATTGTGTCATTTTCCTCTTTGGATGACTTGCTCCTAGAAAGAGCAAGTCCATCTTTGCTTCTTTCAATCTTTAGTTCAGAAATTGCAAGCATTTCACCTAAGGTGCTTGAGGTTCTGCATAATTCGCTTGGCTCATGACAATTATCATTTGAAGCTACCAAAGCCAACCTTTCTGAAAGACGCTTCTTAGCTTCTCGAATAACAGATGATTCTGGTGAATGAGATGCTCGTGTAAAGGAGGGAGCTGAGATAGAACTGTAAATATTATGCATGCAACTGCAAGAATGCTCTGTTGCTGGAGTTGCATTTTCCATGTCGCTTGTAGATCCAATGTCATCTTCCATGTATTCACTTTCTGACTGATTAAAAGAGCTCTCATCGCCAAAATATCCATTTGACAATACAGAAGATAAAAATACATCTTCCTTGTTGTAACTAAGGCTTTCTTGCAGCTGATGAACAATTCCCTTGTCTATTTCTCTTGAACCTGTCAATTCACCATTTGCCATAGTTTCACCAGAAAGTGGGCCGTCCATTAGTTTTGGCAGATTGTTACGAAGTTTAGTCATCCCACAGTCAGTTCTCTCAGGGCATGGCTTCAGAACCACTATCCTTGTCGACTGAGACAAATTCTGACACTTTGGCTGCAATAATTCACGGGTCCAATAATGATGATTATTATCTTTTCTGATACTTTCCACCGAATCTGTAAGTAATTGCCTCTCAATATGTTTGTCAATCTTTTTCACAGTGGTGCTGGAAGGTTTCAGTACAGTAATTCGTGTTTTTTGTGCAGGTATAGGCACACTCTGGAGCTCAATGAGATGCTTTGTGAAAAGTGGATTCGATTCCTCCAGAAATTTAAGAAATAAATCTCTATTTGAATTAAGAACTTCCACGGCATCTTGAAACTCCTTAGAATCAATGAACTCCTCATTAGTAGCCAAGAGTTTTGCTTCATTGAACTTCTGACGGACAAGGTTCATTCTCCTTTGATAGGAATTGTCATCAAATCTTTCTTTCTGCAGAGATTGCTTTTCAATCCAAACACTCTTTTGTGGTTGTTGCTGTACTTCATATACATCTTTAAATGTTTCCCCATGGATGAAAGACTGACTATCACATACCATAAATTTGTCAAAGCAACCAACTTCCTTCTGTTGATGAGGTTGAAGTTCTGTTAAATCGTCAAATAGATGCCCCTTGTTTCTGACGTTCTTGTCAACTAGAACTGGTTGCTGCATAGGTAAGGAATCAAGACCCATTAGTCTTGCGACAACACTTGGAGGCTTCTGCCCGAACTCTATATCACCCAGCATCTCCTGTGACATAAGCATTTTGATTGGTGTTCCGCTTGTTTTCTTGTTTGGTGAACTCCTTTCTTTACTTGCTATCTATAAAAATGTAAATTAGATTGGAGGATTAAGAAATAAGTTTGGTTTCATGCCACATGGATGGCTCAACATTGAAAGTTTAGAATGGCTACATGCTTGCCCTCCATCTTAGCTCCAACAGAATCTATAGGCTCATTTGGTATATCTGCACAGTTCGTCATAACTGCAAAAATCCAACAGATTATTTTACTCAATAAACTGCAACTTTGAGAATGGAATACATTTCCTAGATCAGAATACAGTCAAGTTCATAACATCCAAAATCAGAAAGCTGCAAACTGGATATCAGTTAAAGATCATAAAATTAAATGGAAAAAAGGAGAAGATTAAACAAGTGACTAGCTCAAAAAATAAGACCAACATAGGAACCCCAAAAGGAAAAATAAAGACAGATCACTGGAACTGATGCTGGTGGCAAGGTTCGTAATCAAATTAGAAGACATTGCAAACATTCATGGAGGATTGAACAAAACACCTAGCCTTTGATGACAGAACTGATCAAGGTAAAGAAGACCCGATACTAGAATGTGATTAAGAGAAGTACCATCTCTATGTGGTCTCTCGGTCGCCATTTTGGCTCTGGTTATGCTTGTACCATCATCAAACATGTTAATCATTCTTCCCATGCATCCTGGAAAAGAATCCAGTGGATCCATCTCACTTACTAGCGACACCATTTACTGAGTTGCCTGAAAAGGACGATAGACAGAGATATATGTCATGGTCTGTAATGTCTCATCTAGGCTAAAACAAACTATGTTGAAAAATAAAAGGAGGAAGAATTTGTCAAGGGGGAAAGAAGAAATGTTATAGTGAATGAAATTTTTTTACCATGTATAAAAATCAAGATTGCATAAAATTCTCTATGTTTTGCAAAGAATGAACTCCTATTTTGTATAGCAGACAAATCACTTTTATCATAAGCAACGAGCATAATGCAAGACCCAGTATATAGACATTCAAGAGTCATTATGTAGACATGAAAGATCTATTATGTGAACATGTAAGATCAACTATGTAGATATGCAAGAGCCACTGTATAGTGGGGACGTTATTATAAAAGAAAATAGAAAATGGATGATTTCATTTACAAGAACAGCAACATGGCGGGCCATAATTTTAGCAACTACCTTTGATTTAGTCATAATTTTGAATGACTTTTTAGCACGAGCCCTTGATTCAAAACTACTTATTCCTAGCTTTTTCTCTTGCCAATAATAATAATAATATGATAATTATTGATTTGTGGTAATATATTATACCTGACTAATCTAAATTCATCAATTCTGCTATCTATTATTTGTCTTATCAATAATTTAATAGTTAATTATACATGATATAAAATCTTATTATTATGAATGAGCATCATTTGTTGTGTCATATATGAAACCATTTAATTGTTCACTTTTCTAAAAAAATATTTTTTAACTTAACAATTCCAATTCACTGATCCTACAAAGCTAATCAGAGCTATACTTAGATATTTTTTCCAAATATGTTGAGTAACTTTAAGACTAACCGTTATGTTGTAATGAAGGAATCACTATAAATATTCAAGATCCACTATGTGCATACATAACATCCACTAAGACCAATTATATAGCTGCAATTTAATAAACCGCATTGGCAGGTTTCCATAATACCATAATACATACCTTTCATATTTACTAAAACACGTAGTTATTTCCCATTATGCTCCTCTTTTACCTGCAATCGACGACTATGCGATAACCGTCTGCTAAACTTTTTGTGCTCCCATTATTTGGTAGTCTAATGAGCTCGTGACAAAATAATTCAAGACTGTGCCAAGTTTAGAAACCCACGGCTCTCTATCTAAGATGTGAAATTCTCATCCGAGTTCTCTATCTAATAAGCTCGAACTCAAATATCAATATTTTCATATTATTCAATTCGACTCTATTCGTTTGTCGTCCTAATCTTAGGCACCTCGAGAACACTTCAAACAAAGTTTATTACACTCCTTACATCCTTTTGAGTATAGTCATACCCTCTACTTGGATAGAAAGTTGTGGGATTCTAAAATCAACATAGCCTTGAATTGTTTTGTCACAAGCTCATTAGACTACCGCATAATAGGAGCACAATAGGAGCATAATGGAAAAAAGCTACGTGTTTGGTAAATATGAAAGTTGAGTATGCATTTTGGATATTATGGAAACCTGGTTATACAGTTGGATAAATTGTGGCTCATTTAAAAAAATACGGCTATAAAATTCATGTATGAGGATATATATGATTGCACTCAAGATGTTGTAAGGAATAAAATGAATTTTATTTGAAGTATTTCTGAGATGTTTAATTAACGAGTTTTGGCTAAATCTCATTGATGGCCTTAGACACTTTAAAATCATATTAAATCAAAACTATTATATTTCTGGAAGCCTCGAATGTAATTATATCCTCAAACCTAAATTTCATAGCCTAAATTGAGAGCTATGAGTTTTTTAAATCTTCACATACTTGCGACAATTTGGTACAAACTCATTAAAGAGCCTAAGTTGTCATACTCATTAACACTACCAAAGAGTTCCTAAGACTCTTCTGGTTCAGACCATATTAAGATTTTAAAATTATGAACATTGTTATCAACCAATTTTAGCTAAATTCACTAATGATCTAATGAAATTAGGAACATTATAATCACTTCAAACTAAGATCATTACATTGCTGTGAGCATCTCAAGTGTAACCATGTACTCACTCAAAGTTGGATTCCAAATTGAGCTAGATTCCACGGCTTAAATTGAGAGATATGAGATTTTGAAATATTTACAACATTGAGATAATTTGACACATCTCTTAATTTTGGGAATTTTGAAATCAAAATTGTAGCATTCTACACTTGTTTAGGTCTTGGTTCCAAAAATAAATAAATAATTCAACAAAAAAAAGTGATTTTACTCATCCAAAATGCCTCAATATCGCTATTTTCTAAGGAAAGATATAAACAAGTAAATCACGGTACGTAGCAGTCTCCTAACTAGGTTGGGAGGGCATAACTCAGGTCGATAAAATCCTCAAGAATCGACCTATAACCAATCCGATAAACTGTCACTCAGAGTACCAACTGCGCTACCCATGGGAACCAAAAAAACAATCATCAATCAAGCTTACGAGGAGAGTGGTTGTCAAAGATAAAGTTAAGATTCGTAGAGCAAAGAAAATGTTAAAAATGAAAAGGACTTGTTTTAATTGGAATTGTGAAAAGGGTATTCCTTTTTAATTTATGATCAAAACAGCATCCCATCTCGCCCAAGTCTAATTTTGTTTTCAAAAATACTTTTAATTTTAATAATGTTGTAGCGCTATGAGATTAATTATACATGTTACAACTACATAGTTATAACAATCATATATAATCTTGTAGCTGTTATACAATTATAGTAATTATATTTCATACTTGTTACAACTGTATATATATATAGTTGCAACTACACAATTATAATTACTACGATCTTATAATCGACACACCATAATGTTGAAAATGTTGAATTTTTTAATTCCTAAAGGTAATGCGTGTGTACAGTGGTCGTCACCATCCATCTGTTCATAGTCTTGGGTGTAAACTTTCCTCATCATTTCCTTTTAAAAGTCTTTCAAACTTTGTGCAACATGTTCTATCTACTTTGATTGATCAATGATATATCAAGTAAGACTCATGAGAGAAGAGAGGAGGACCTGATCAAGAGAGACGGAAGGAAAGGAACAAGCAGGATAATGGGGAACTCCGGCAGCTCTCCTGTTGGATTTGCGATCGCTGCTGCCGGCGCTGTTGTTTTGGCTAAGGGTGCTTCGTACTTATGGGACTCCCTCTCCGACGATGGTGACGATCGAATTTTTTCATCTTGCTCATCCTCAATCCCAAAGAGGAGTACTTGAGTTCCAAATCCACTAAAAAGAGCTATAGCTCTGCTTCTTCAGCTTCTTCCCCGCCCGATGCACCAGCGGCGGCATCCGGGAGCCGGAGC
>JBBPFQ010000107.1:5614463-5633948 GCA_037974815.1 Kaempferia elegans | reverse complement strand
CGACCGGATGCAATTATCAGGGTTGCTCAGCCCAATGATCCGATCGACTGTTGACCTTGGTAGGGGAGCTCCTACCGATCGGTCTTTAGAGCGGGTCTTCATGCTGAGCCGATCGGAGTGCATGCTCCTCGGCTATTAGTAAATTCTAAACTGGCTGTCTGGCCGGATTAATCTTCATGGAAATCAACTAATCCTCCTTGGTCGGGTTGTGTTACCTCTGATCGGGTATTATACCCGGTCGGTTCCACGAGCCACGTGGCCACTTTATTGACCAGGTGACCTGGCTCTTTTAACGACTCTCCAGGGTGACCTGGCTCCTTTGCTGACCAGATATTGACCCCGGATCCTAAAGCATGCAAAAATTAATAATAAATAAAGTCACTTTATTATTATTATTATTATTATTATTATTATTTATTTATTTATTTTACTTTTCATCAAATCTAAGAATATCTTTAATCTTAAGCCCCTTAATTCACATAAAACTCTTGTAAAAAAAAAGTTTTTTATATAACTATAGTAATATTTATTTGTGTTATAGGTGGCAACGAGTCTACTTGACTCACGTTCCTATTCGTAAACCAGAGCTGACAATGTTGTTCATCACTATTATATGTCTTGTGGTGATCAATATTCCAATAGAAAGTATGTAATATATCCTAATTGTTTTTTTAATTTTAATGAATTTTGATTAAAGTTTGATGCAAGCTACAGAGCTTAGAATTTAGGAGTGTTTTGATCATATGGATAAACTTTGAGAAATCATAATTTTAAATTCGAGTTGAATGACAGAACACATAATATGCCAAATTGAAGTTTGTTCAGAGATTTAAAACATTTTAGGAGATTTAATAGGATTTTGATGTTTTTAAAGATTATTTTTGTTTTTGCATCGTTAGGTTTTTCGAGACCATCTAAACTATTTGTTTAGTTGATTTTAGGGTTGTTGTTTTGATCTGAATTTTTTTTCTCTCAAAATGATGAATTTTTAGATATCTATTTGTTTAGTATTATGTTAAATTAACATGTTTGTAAAAGACTATTTTTGATGTTTATGTTCAAATCATTCAACAGTAGTTATTGTTGCGTCAAAACTACATAATGCATTGTTGTTACTCAATACCAGTAGTTGATGCAAGAAAGTATAAATTCTGAATTACAGTCATGAGTGTAAAAATCTATTATTCTTTCTGTAATAAAAAAGTTTCTATACAACTTTTGTATGGACCCTACTTTACAAATCACAAAGCTTTATTTATTAATTTTTATTTAGTATTTTTTTTATAATTTATATTTAATATTTTAATTAATTGTGATATTTAATTTAATTTATTTATTTATTAATAAATTAATTGACTTATATTTTAATGTTAATTTATAATTTATAATTTAATTTTAATTAACTTATAAATTTTAATTAAATTATAGTTATTTGTATATTTTTTAACTTATCCAAATATATTTATTTTTCAAATAAAAATACAACTTTACTTATAAATAATAATATATGAAATAAAATACTACAATTAAATACTTCATCAAATAATTTATTTTTTAATTGTATTGAAAAGGTCATGCAATATTATCTTATTATTGATTATCACCTCTCCACCTTCTTAAAAGGAAAACAAATAAGTTTGATTTCAAAAATGTACTTAATTTAAAAAACCTAAATCTCACCTCTACCATCAATCATTCAAACCTTTGTTTTTGTTTTTGTTTTTTTATATTACAAATTTTTGATAAATCTAACATATTGGAGATGCTCTAAAATGTAATATAATCCTATACAGTGCAGTCCAGATTTTTTTAGATCATAATTCCTAAATTATCTCTGATCCAGCGCACATCAGCCGTTGGATCAAATTAAGAGGGATTAATATTTTAATCTTATTTCTGATCTAACGGCTAATGTGCACTGTACATGGACCAAGGATCCAGAGGATCCCAACTGGTGACCTTTCTTTGCCCTATTCTTTTTGGTTTTAGCTTACTTTGAGTTCGTGATTAGTCCACTGACCACTGATTATTTAATTGCTTTGCCTTTCCAACTCTGGCACCAGCTAAGCCATTCATTACTATCCTTGTTCCATTGCTTCCTTCTCTGTCGGCCTTCCTCTCAATCTTCATCTTCTTGTTTTCTTCTACTTCTTCTTCTTCTTTTTCTTATTCCATTTTTATGGTTTCACCATCTTCATTCTCCTTCTTCTGTTCGATAAGTCCAGCCATTAACAGCATAAATGGATCAGAAGAGTATTGACTGAAGCTCTCCCATGGCTGAAGCTGCCCTCCTTGCCATGAACAAGCCTCCTCATGCAGGCACGACCTGGAGTACTCATCCAAACGCCTCCCATTTCCCTTCTGGTTCAGCTTTCGTAGCAAGGAGAGCTGCAGGGCTTCCGTCTCTCGATCCTTCCTCTGAAATCGACATCGACATCATCGACATGACGGACCAAGACAGCAGCACCTCGCCGCAAGGCCTTGCAGTCAAGAAAAGGAAGAGAAGCACTGTGGTACATGTTTTTTTATTATTATTATTATTAGTGGATCGTGATAGCAATGTCACTATATAGTTTACAATGTCCCGTCACTTATAAGTCGTCTGTAAAAAATTCTATCCACCGTGACGCGAAGTTGTGATCCCAGTCAACCGTTCGCCGCATATATCCACGACGAGTGTTGTGCCTAAGACACATGCCTGTGGGGGTGAATGCCCCAACGAAGGGTCAAGATGCCGACGGCGGACAAAGTCACAATTTGCTAGCTAGGATTTTGATTTAGAGGTGTTCGGTAATTATTCGACACACGGTAGCTTCACTCCATTAGCTTTTCAACCAAGCGCGATGACCAATTGTGTGAATACGGGTCTTCTCGTACTAGGTTGAATTACTTTTGCGGCACAATCACCAATAGAGTAAATTCCCGTCAACAATCCAACACCAATGATAAAATTACTACCATATAACTTTGTGATTATGAGTTTGAATTATGTAAATAACTTTTTATAACGAAAGATAATTCTGATTATCATAGACCTAGCATTGGTGAGAATTTTATTCCTCGGACTGTGACGTCTACCGATGATTCTACTCTAAGACCTGCATTGATGGAAGTTTTGTTCATCGACGGTCCATTTTACCTTTTTACCGTGTTCCAACCGTGGAAATAACCTTTGCAATATAGAAAAGCAAGGAGAGTGGCGATGCCAATCAGGAACCTGATGACAAGCAAGCAGAAGCAGCATCAAAGGAGTACTACATTCATGTCCGAGCCCGGCGCGGCCAGGCGACCAATAGCCACAGCCTTGCTGAAAGAGTGAGGCCCTTCCACACACACACACACCCTTTTGGGATCGAAACCAATGGATAATTGAGAAAGAAATTGCTCTGAATTCAGGTGAGAAGGGAGAAGATTAGCCAGAGGATGAAGTTCCTTCAAGAGCTTGTTCCTGGTTGCAGCAAAGTATAGGTCCTTTTATATACATCCCCTGATGAAACTTATCTATTTCGCTGCTTAAACCCTTGGCTTTTAGGTCACCGGAAAGGCGGTGATGCTCGACGAGATCATCAACTATGTCCAGTCACTGCAGAGGCAGGTCGAGGTATGCTGCCAAACTAAAAAAAGAATTTGAATTGAACTCTTTTAAGTGTCATCGTCCCTTAATTTGTTTCAAACTCTTGTTGCATTCAACAGTTTCTCTCAATGAAGCTTGCAGCTGTGAATCCAAGGATGGACTTGAGCACAAACGATGTGTGTGATACCGAAAAATACTCGGAATTGAATGTTTCAATTGGTGTTTTTTGTACTCAATTTTGATAACTTTTTCAGCAGCGGTTTCTCCGGTCGCAAAGCGGGCCTTCTTCAGCTGCCATTGGCTTCCATGCTAGAGTAGTTCATCCTTTTCAATCTGGTTTATCTTCCAGCTTAAGCACTGCAAATGCTTTCGGAAGAGCAATCAGTGTTAGACTCGACTCAGTGAGTTGTGGAAATGATCTGAATTCCCCTAGTTTTTCGATAGTGTGTCGCGGCACTTATCTAGCTTGCAATCTGCTTGCAGGTGCCTAATGCTTGGGAAGAACAGCTACAGAGTGTCATGCAAATGGCTAATTGTTTCAGCAACAACCCTCAGCAACCAAGAACTCAATGGCCGATCGAATGATCAATCAATCTTTGCTTGGAAATTCAAAAAACAAGGCCATCACTTGAAGATTGATTAGCTTTTTAAAGAGTTTTTGAGATCATTTCAAGTGCTGTAGTTCTGTGTTGTATAGGAATTGAGTTGTTTTTGAGGATCCCTCTGTTCTTAGGGCAACAAGAGAATCAAGAAATCAGCATGAAATTGCTCTCTCTAATGGAAGCAAAACTAATTTCTTATAAAATTTAAATGATAAAAAGTTACCTCCTGCCTATTGCCTAAAATACTTAGGAGAATGAATAAGAAAAATTAAAATTTCAATTTTAATAGAGATGAATATTTTGGAGGAGTGTATGCTTCAAATTCACTTGATATGAAAAATAAGAGGGAAACCATATACTTTGAGAATTAATGGCACAGATTATAAAATAAATAAATTTTTTCAAGTAAATTTCTACTTATTAAGTAAATCTTCTATCTAATGAATTACATAACAAGAAATATAAGAACATTTGAATTTTAATTATTTGAAATTTTATGAGATTATGGAAATCAAAAGTTATCATCTTCATAAAAGTTAATTTTTTTAAGCCTCTTCAACGATTACTTAAGGAGATTTAACAGTTAAATATTTTAAATTTATCGTCTTTCATCAATGTAGCATAGTTGAGAATTTAATCCAATAAATATGATAAAAAGTAATTCGCTCGTATTCAATGCCTTTGCCAATTCATCCTAAGTTAACACGGAGATGTAAATCACGGATGACAATTAGTTATTAATGTAAATGGTAAAGACATAAATAAAGTATACTTAGACATGTCAATTTTTGACCTAAAAATTTTATATGATAATCTTTTATATCTTAATCATTGCACCGTCCAATCTGACGGAATTTAATCGAATAAAAAAAATCATACATGCCATGTCGCTTCATAAAAAGTTGTTCCTTCACGTGAATAATTCCAATCTATGGCCACAAGAACTAAAAAGCTAAAAAAAAAAAAAAACCTCCGGGCGGCAACACTTGAACTTCAATTATTTGAAATTATTGATCCTAAAAATAATAACGCCACGTGTGCAAATTTAATCCACACGTTTGACATCAATAATTGGAGAAAATATTAACTTATTTTTCTCATGTCCAATTGTTGATTACGTGGCAAATTCATGAACTCATAATCATTTCTTGCAATAATAACAATGCACCGCGTGGGTCCGCCTACTTCAACAACTCTTCTTCCGAATTAAATTCCAGGTATAAAATCGAGTACGTATAATACGTACCGTGAACCTAGAAAATTTCTCGTTGTCTCGATTTATTTTAACAGAGTGACAATTTTGTCCTTTGGTTCGGACAGAAAACAAGCCCTTATTGTGGTTAGATTGTGTAAATTAGTTATCTAATGAGTGTATTTTTGGATATTCGAATCAATTTATAGGAGATTATTTGAATTAGGGCAAAAATAAACTAGAAACATATCAGATCTCTCTCCCCCTCTCACACACCGGCGGAGGGAAGAGGAGAGGAAACATCTCTCCGTTCTCTCGTCGACGATCGCAGGGATTCTATCGATCTCTGGAGTCAACGGTTGCCTCCGTGCTGTAAAACAGGAGCACAAATCTTGTCTTTGCGCTGCTCTTAGATTTCTTCTTGTTCTGTGACAAATTGTAAGTTATCGAGGTTGGAGAGTAAAGATACCTTTTTTACTGGAGGAGTTGTTTGCCTAGTTTCTTAGCTTTGCTGTATAAAGCTGGTTTGTACCTGTCTCCAACTATCTTGGGGCCTGCTAAGCTGGGAGCTTGATCATATACCTCGAATCGTGAATTGGGGCATTCATTATTTTTCTTAGCGTCTCGGATTTTCTGGGTTTCACTGTTAGAAATTGTTCTTTTCGAGATCTTTGTGTGAAGTTCTTCTCCCTTCTTGTAGAAGTAGAATTTTGGGTGATAAAGAATGACTATTGGAGATATTTCTCCTATTGAAAACAGTGGGGACAGTAGGGGCAAAAGAATCCTTGATGAGAAGGCTCCTCTACTTCCAAGAAAGCAGGAGGAAACTGGTGAATTTGATGAGTTCAATGGTGCTTCGTTTGCTGGTGCTGTCTTCAACCTCTCCACTACTATTGTTGGAGCTGGAATTATGTCCCTTCCTGCCACCATGAAGGTCCTCGGGCTGGTTCCAGGAATTCTCCTCATCATATTTTTTGCTTTCTTGACTGAGATATCAATCGACATGTTGGTAAGGTTTAGTCGTGCTGGGAAAACAGTTTCGTACGGAGGGCTTATGGGTGATTCATTTGGAAGGATTGGCAGGATGCTAATTCAGTTATGTATCATTGTGAATAATGTTGGGGTGCTGATTGTTTACATGATTATTATTGGTATGTTCTGCAAAATAAATATTTTCTTAATAATTTTTTGAGATCTGTATTTAGTAGGTTGTAGCTTAATTACAATAAAAAATTGCCTACTTTAATTACTAAGCTATTAGAGAAGTTACACTTAGTTGAATTCCACAATTCTTTTTCACTTTTGATGCTACTCTAGTGGTTGCCTGGTTAGAAATTTGCTTGTGGAAGTTAGCCAAATTATTCATTGATAAAAAGAGATGGAATAGTTTTGTTCACAATTTCACATCTTTCTTTGCTAATTTTTTTTGTTAAAACTTTTTTGTCAGATTAGAATTTTTTACAAGTTATAATATTTTTCCTTCCATGGCACCTCGGGAAAAGGGAAAGGAAGAAATGGGATTCTCATTTTGTAGACTTGATTAAGAAGCCGCAATGAAACTTTACAAGTACAACACTCATTGCTAATGAGACTTAACCAAGACCTAAGGAGAAACCAGAGATTGATTTGTTATCCTTAAATACAATATGAGTATCTCATTTCCAATTTTTGTCTGAAATTACTATCACCAGGCCTTTCCTTTTGTTTATTCTATTCTCTCCCTTGATGTATGTAAACCATTTATTGCAATTTCTGGGTACCTGTTTATCTGCTGAATTCACATAAAAAACTATCTACTTTGAAATAATTTTCTTAAGTGGCTTTTGATACATTTTTTCTCTCTATCTACCTGATTATGCTTCATATGCTTTTGCCTTCTAAGTATGAATGTTATTTTTTTGTTGGTACAAGGTGATGTGCTTTCTGGAACATCGTCTAGTGGTGACCACCATTTTGGTGTTTTGGAAGGATGGTTTGGACAACACTGGTGGACTGGTCGGTTTTTCATTCTTCTGGTTTCTATGCTAGCAGTGTTTGCTCCATTGGCTTGCTTCAAGCGTGTGGGTTAGTGGCTATAATATTTGTCTGATTGAGAACATTTTTTCAGAGAAGTTGAACTGTCATTTTCTTTAGTAATTTGTGTTTTGATCAGACTGATACTGTATCATCTCTCTTTTGGCAGATTCACTGAGGTACACATCTGCCTTATCAGTTGCACTTGCAGTTGTCTTTGTTGTAATCACAGCAGGTATTGCTATTGTCAAATTGGTAGCTGGAAGCATTGCAATGCCCAAGTTGTTTCCGGACATTCCAGATTTGGCTTCTATCTGGAACTTTTTTACAGTTGTCCCTGTTGTTGTGACTGCATATATCTGCCATTATAATGGTATTGTAACTGAAATTCATCTATAATTATTTGCATAAATTTTTAATGTCCATGCCAGGTGAAGCTACCATATGTTGATCAACTCTTCATTTTTTTTCCTTTTGTATTCTACCATTTATTATCAGGACAGACTGTTGATTCATGACTCCCTTTTACTCATAAAAAATGTTCATATAACCTGAGTGGTTCTTTTCTGTTGACTTGGTGTTTGCAGTGCACCCTATTGAGAATGAACTGGAGGATTCTTCCCTGATAAAGCCGGTTGTAAAGACATCACTAGCTCTTTGTTCTACAGTCTACATAGCCACAAGCTTCTTTGGTTTTCTCCTGTTTGGTGAATCCACACTTGATGACGTGCTTGCCAATTTTGACACCAATCTCAATATCCCATATAGCTCTATCCTCAATGATGCAGTCAGAGTTAGCTATGCTGTGCACCTCATGCTTGTGTTCCCCATGATCTTCATTGCTCTCCGGCTCAATATAGATGGTCTACTATTTCCATCAGCCGGTCCTTTGTATTCTGATAATCGGAGGTTTGCTTCAATTACATTGGTGCTTCTATCAATTATTTTCTTGGCGGCTAACTTTATTCCCAGTATATGGGATGCATTCCAATTCACTGGAGCAACTGCTGCTGTTTGCATTGGATTCATTTTTCCCGCTGCCATTACCCTGAGGTGCGTCTTAGCAATTCATTGTGGTAACATGTCTTTGGATGCAGGACTTTTAGGCTCCACTATGTTTATTGTTTTTGAATATTCAGCTTTAATTGGCTTCAGTTAAGTAACCTACTGGAAGGCCACTAAAAATTGTATCATAGTTTACATTGCCTGCAGTTGTATTTGCTTTAATCCTCACATGTAGAAAAATCATTGGCAAGTTTAACCTTATATGTAATAAGCAAGTTCTGGATTATTTGCTTAGAGAGAGTGAGTTATATAACCTCTGCTTATTCATGCAAAAGATATTTATTGAATTCGAAGCATCGTATATGATAATATGCGACCTCAAAGTATTGTTTTGCCTATATGTTACACTTTTAAATAATGCACAGTGTGCTTTAATCTCCCTTATTTATAATACATTATTGCTGTCTGGTATGTTCTGTGATCTTTAATTCCTAGTTTGTTGCCATTGTTTTTCCTGTTTCAGGGACTCTCATGGCATTTCAACAAAATGGGACAAGATTGTAGCTGTCTTCATGATTATCCTCGCAGTTTTGTCCAACGTCATTGCTATATATAGTGATGCATATGCTCTCTTTAATAAGAGTAAACCATCAGACTTTTGAGATCTTTTCTTTCACGTAAGTCCGGTGAAGCTACTTGATATATGTAGGGAGGAAAACTTGTTCTGATGATGAATCAGATTGTGGTGGTGTAAAATTGTACCTATCAGTGATAAAATAACTCAACTTATATGTTGAGTTGTGTGTTGTATTGTAGCTTGTAGTATAAGGACCTCAAGGAATGTATTTCCTTAGGTCTGACCAAGATCATATGTCCAGTTAATGTCTAATAAAGTTTCATATTTGCTTGATGTGATATGTATCTCAGTTTGTATCGAAAAGGCATCCAAAACACTGGAACCTGTTTTTCTTAGAATTTGTTATTAGATCTAGGGTAAAAATGACCCTCATAAGTTAAAAGGAACACTGTCAAAATTAGCAGTTGGTTTTCAGTTTATTTTGGCGAGTTCAGAAGCTCTAGCTTGTCGGTGATATTGAATCTGTTTCCTTACAGCTTTTGTTGTTAAGATTTTTCTGCACAGTTTCTAAATCCATGGAGATGATGCACATTGTTGATTTTTAGAAAAGTAGATATGTTGTATATTAAACCAGGACAATGAGATAATTAAACTATATTCTTTCATGGTAGGCTAACTTGTATTGGTACGAGATTATAGAAGTTTAAACAGTTCATGCATTTTAGTCATCTGTTTTTTCCCTGATATTAACATTGTAGATATATATTGAACTTTTGATACGTGGAAATAAAAGTTGTTGCCATGTGACCTGGAGGTCACGGGTTCAAGTTTCAAAAATAACTTTTGCAAAGTAGGGTAAGACTGCGTACAATAGACCCTTAATTGAGATCTTATATAACACAGGAACTTCGTACAACGGACAGTCCTTTTGCTTTATTAATTATATTATTGCCTACATTGCATTAAGATCCTAGCTCCGCCCTTGTATATTACCAAACAGTAAACTGTCTCTCCCCTTCAAGGTGTCAGGCAAAGATTTGGTGGATGGGGAGGGATGCCAATTCTATCATCATGAATCAAATTCTATTCAGTGTATACCCTAAGCAATTTTCAACTTTCCTTTTTTTTACCTTGTTCATCTAGTCAAATATACTGCACAGACATGCAAATCACATGGAAGGGCCTCTTGTCACTCATGCGTACAAGTTTGTGTGTAGTGAATCACCTGATTTGATTGTATATCCTGGCACTTCCATCAGCAAACGTTCTGTATTGGCTGATAATAGAAGTTAAAATATTAAAAGAGTCAGAGACCTGCAAACTAGAATCATTTATATAATTCAAAGTGATGTTTGGAATGGGTAAAAGGTTCCTCGGTAATTTATTACCAGATAATGAATTATGATAATGTAAAAAATTGGATAGGATTATAAAATTTATATAAAAGTGACTCAAATGCATTAGCTTCTACAAATACAAGGTATTTATTTGTGACATTTGCTCCTTGTTGGGATTTAGTATTTGATTCAATCTATTGACATCATAATGTGATTTAAGTTGTACAAGAGACAATTGTTTTTTCTCGCAGACAAATCTTTTAGCATTTTTTCTTGAAAATTTTGCCTTTCAAAATTATAATAATGTTTAGTTAACTCTCATACTAAGTCAATCTGACTGATTGTGCTAGGACATTGAACTTCTTATCACCTTTTTGTCATGATAATTTGTGATAGAGTTGGCCAAGTGCATTCATTTTCACACATCCAAATCTATTTATGGTGGATTCATCTTCGTGTATTTACAATTATTATTATTATTTTTTTGCAAATGTCCTTTCCAATTTTTTCATTGCTCATGCTATGAACATGCTTTTGATGTGGTTATCCTTATGTTCAATGGCACTAGTTGGATAATAAGTTGTGGGGAGTCAATAATGCATGCGTCACATGGTTTGCAATTTCAATAACATGCCTACACAATTGAACTATTGTTGGTTATGATTCTCTTTCTGATTAATCTAGAAATCACTGATGCTGGCCCCAAGGCTAATGTAATTAACCATTATAAATTAAATACTTATGGGTTTGCACTTTTGACCAAGTGTAGCAGTGTCATCTGGTGTTTTTCTCATCTACAGTGCAGGAACTATTTAGTAGTGTATCTGTTGATTATTTTGACGTTCCCAGATTCGCTTGATCAAACCAAGGTTTTCGAATTTCTGTTTGCCAGTACATGCTATAGTTTTCCTTTCATTTTTATTTTCATTATAGATTCTTACTCTAGCAAAATCCAACTGATAGATGTCATGCTTCAGTTGCAGTTTGGAATTCTAGGCAGTTTATTTTGTAATTTGGGAGCTGTTATTTTTTATTTTGAATCATTGCTTAATTAGAAAAATTTTGATTCTGGATTTGATAACAATTCAGTGTGATGCTAAACTTGCAGGATCAGAAAGTTTCCAGGACAAACTGAGTCAACTATGAGTGCGGAAGTTGAGTTGATTTCAACAATGGTGGAAAAGAAATCATGGACACGGCCACCTATTCAAATGGAGTTCCAGGTTTTGTTTCAGCGTCTTATTCTTTGCCCATTTCTGATCCTAAAAATGCCTACTTTTTTCCAGCTAAAGTTAATTCTCTTATATTAAACTTATATCTTGCACTGGTTAAGAAGTTATTTGTCAATTAGACACTCAAAATTTATTGGAAAAGTTGAGTTTCGTCAGGATATCACCACCATTGGCAATTTTTTGTTGCAGCAATCAACAGCTTGTGAGTGATCTGTCCCAATTTAAGGGCTTGAAACTATTTCTCACTATTATAGTGTTTCAATGCCTATAGCCATACGCCTTTCTCAGCACAAAAATGAGATCAGGAGTAGGAATGAAATAGTAAGTTTATATCAGAAAGTCTGATTTTAAAAAGATCAACACGATATATTGCTCTCTTATGTCTTACGAAATAATGAAATGCATTTGTTAAATAATCAAGACCGTTCTAGCAAGCAAACTTATGTATATATTTGGTGTGTGTATTTATTTATATGATCTTCCACGTGTCCACTATGATGTGTAGAATTGGAAATCGGCATCCACTTGAATCCGAATATGATTAATCATCCACAGGCAAGTGAAGTAACACCACTTGAACCAATTGTCAGTTCACTCGAACCAATCGAAATTATTTTGTTGCCAATTCCCAGTTTGTTCTATGATTTTTTTAAAACTGATACATTAGATGTATGAGACACACTTCTTGTATAATTTACTGCAATCCTATCTACTGTCACTCGAACTGTCATAGAACGAGCACAATTGCCTTCTGAGATTTTACATTTATATTTGTTCTTCGTTTCATATAATTGTTTTCCATTTATTAAAGCATATTGATTCTTTGATTACCTTAGGTTCCAATGTTCACTGCATCAGGCCTGAGGGTCCGCTTTCTCAAGGTACATAGGCTATTTATTCCAGTACCATAATTATCTGTCATCATTCTTTTTCTCACTACCATAACCTTTCTTTTTTCCTCTAGGTATGGGAGAAGAGTGGGTATAACACAGTCGAATGGGTTCGTTACATCACGAAAGCAGGATCATATGAGATCAGATGTTAGTTTTTTATCTGCTTAGAAACCGATAGAGCGTGAGTTTTGGAGGGTGCCGAATGATTTGGATATTGATAACGCAGCAGTGGTTCAGATAAGATGATACAATTGTTGTTTCACATTGGATCCTTCTACAAGTTTGAGCTCCATATATGTAAAAATGTTGAATGAAATCCATTGAACAACCCATCTGTATTTCCATAGAAAAAAGCTATTCTTTTGTATGATTTTACCTTTTTGTTGTTGTACTTTTGTACTTGATTGTCAGATGTTTCAGTTGGATAATAGTGATTGGTGTTCGTCATGAGATTCATCTGAAATTAGTGAGAAAGACACTGAATAGTCACGTTGTCTAGGCCCAATTTTTATTTAGGAGTAAACCTCTCAAAAGCCTCAATGAGCGTCCCTTTGTTTTTTTGGAAATATTTAATTTTTTGAATAGATTAATTTTGAAAGTAACTAATTCAGTTTTATAAAATATTTTATTAGCCATTAGGATAAATTAGGAAGTGCACTTATTTAGATGGTCAATGTTCTTAGACTTCCTTTTCACTAGAAGGAAGTCGCAAAGAGTGTTCATGTTACAATGGTCGATCACGAAGAGGCCATATTTAATGGGATTAAATGAATAGTGTTTTTTTTTCCAATAGTAAATTTACTTATTGGCTGCGTATTTGGAAGGTGAAAGATTATGGAATGCAGAAGGCATTCTTAGTTTTTAAAATCATCTCTAAATTTATTTATTTTAAAATTGCTTTTATAAAATTATTTCAATAGGAAAATAAATTGTTTAACTAGTCGTATTCTTTTTTTAAAAAAATTCTCAATTCAATTCATCTCAATTTATAAATAAGAAATAACTATATTCAAAAATATATATTTAATTTGATATTCATAAGAAAACAATTCTATATTTTATAAAATATTTAATAATATATAAAAAAATTCAAGTTTAAATCTATATAAAATTCATTGCAAAAGATTTGATAGAAGGGAAAAAGGAAACGGAGGAAGCTCAGGAAAAACGTAAATCCAATTCAATTCTTTTATAGAAGGGAAATCCAATTAACGCCATTAGTAAGACAATTGCTACATTGCCCAATTAATTATCGATTGATCATCAAATCAAACAGATTTGATTTTCTTTGAGAACCCCCGTGGAACGACTCAATCATTAGATAATTCTAGAAGTACACTCAAAGCCCCGGTCTACTGTGCAATAGCATCAAGTTATCACTAAGTATCCATGATTCGGTCTTACGGTATATTTATGGAGATTTTTTTTTTTTTAAATAAGGAGCACAACTATGAAAAAGAATGTCAAATTATCACTAAAAAATTTATAGTTCGATCCCTAATTATGAAATATTTATAGAAATTTTTTCCTTTAAATGAGATGTGCAACTACGAGATACTGAATCGCTTACCGTAAATACTTCCTAATTTGTCCAGATGATCGATAGACACTTCAACAAAATTGAACTGAACACCTAAAACTCGATGTTAGTTCAATATTTTTTTTCTAAAAGTACACTCAAAAATCAATCTTCAAAATATTTATACCTAATAACATTTAGGTTCCGTTTGATAGGAGTGATTGAATTAGGATTATGTTTTTAAAAAGTTGTCACTATGACGTTTGATAGGGTTGATTACAGGTAAGATTAAAGTTGATTAAGAGTAGAATTCACAATCTGAGAAGTGATTATTAATTCTACCTCTAATCTTATCCTAATGAACTCAATCCTAATCATATCACTCTTACCCAGAACCTTAAACTATGACCTCTTAATTGTTCGCTCTTTGTGCTTTACTCAAACGGAGCCTTAAACTCTAACCTCTTAATTGTCCGCTCTAGGTATTTTCTACTACGTATATCTATTTTATTCTTATTCCTCTAGGTATGTTTAATTAAGAGACATGTAATCGTAATATAATAAACTTTATAATATAATATGATAAAATTAATATTACATTACTATATTTAATAATAAAGTTATATTTTATGTGGGTAGGCTTTGATTCCAATGATTATATTCTTTTATTTGGATATACTATTTTTTATAAAAAATATAATTCATATTATTATAAAATAATAAAAATATCCTACAACGGCAGTTAACAGCGAGTGACGATAGTCAACAGCGAATGACGACAGTTGGAGGTGCCGACAGCACTAGTTGAAAGTGACCAGCGCTGACGGCGGTAGCAGCAACACATTATTTTTTATAAAAAATATAATTCATATTATTATAAAATAATAATAAAATATCCTACAATGACAGTTAGCAGCGAGTGATAACAGTTAGCGACGAATGACGACAGTTGGAGGCGCCGACAACAGTAGTTGAAGATGGCCAACGCCGACGACAGTAGTTGAAGGTGGCCAACACCGACGACAGTGGTTGAAGGTGGCCAACACCGACAGCGGCGGTTGAAGTTGGCCAACGACATCGATGACCAATTAGTGCAGGAAATATAATCCACTTTGTAATGAAAATTATAAAATTTTATTATCTTTTATAATTCATATTACAGTTTTAAAATTATATCAAATAAAATAATTAATATTATAATATAATATTAATTTTTTTATTAAAGTTAATTACGCCTCCAAACGTAAACTGCCTTCATCTATAAACTACATTACATGATCTATGCATACATTATTTAAGAATAATTATGATAGTAAAAAAGCAATTCACTCAACCCAACACCTCTACTTACTCATATTCAAGAATAATTATGATACCACAAGGGCGTGCTTACGTAGGATTATACATATTGAATAGTCTCAAATAAGCTGATCTCGTTATACTGTCACCAGAAGATAATGAGAGAATGCTACACCTACAACTAACACCAATTATTGCAGGCATTAAAACCAAAGTATGAAGCGCTTTGGGATTTACCAGTTCTTAAATACAAATGAAATATAAATCCAAGTAATAACTGCAACCGAGATACTCGAGCTTCTATTCGATTAAACAACAATAGCTACATATAGATCAAATGTAAATAGAAAAATTGTGTAATAACCAAGTTTAAGTAACATCCCTGAGAAATCGCATACTTTGATATGTTTATAAACCTTACAACTTCTTGAATCGTGATGTTTGAATCAATCTTTGAGGTGGCTGCCGATAATGCATACTAATTCAACTAAAGGATTCTATCTTGAAGATCATAGATAAGGCTGGATGCAATGGAAGTCAACTTCTTGCCCGTCTCCCCAGCAATGTTTGTGAGGGAAGATAAATCCTGTGATGCCTAAAAGTACAAAAGAGCACATGAAGTAAATCAACAGAGAATATACTCAAAAAAACAATGACACTTGTAATTGGATCCCTAAAAGCCTAAACACCAATTTGATAACCACATGCAAGTATTTTCAAAGCTTGACTGGAACAGCAAAGCCATTGGCTTGACGAAAAATTTCCATTGAACCACCTGGAAAAACCAAGAACCAGCAAGGCCACTGGTTCACCCACCATTCCAATTTGGGAACACTGCCCATGAGAGACCATGAGAAATGAAACTTATTTAAGTCTCTTAAGACATAAGACAATCTCACTCTTAATTTTTTTTTTTTTAGTTTCATGGAAATCCTCGCTCATGCACTCCTGACCAATTTATAAGCAAAGTGAATAAAGCATCTCTAATAGTGTACCTGGAAAGAGATACGGTTGATGAGATCAGCAGCAGTCAAATCTAGACTGGAATTTTCTTCTGTACCATTTCCAAACAGCTCGGCACTTGAAATGGCTTTGGAGTCCTACGTAAATAAATAAAATGGAGAACACTTCAAATAATAATAATATCAACAATAACCCATCAAATTCTAACATAAGCAAAAGAGAGATAGGATGAAGTCTAAATTATGTGAATCTCAATCAAGAAGATCAAGCTTGGTATTCCAAACCGTTCACCAGGATATTACTAAATTATCAAAACGTTTATAGCTACAATATAAGTTAACCCTAAGAGTGATAAGACCATGCCCATCAGAAGATTACATGAGGTGTTACTTACAAGATGCCATAAATCCAATTATCCAGTTCTAAAATCTAAACAATAAATAGGTTGGGCTTTTGTACAACAAAATAAGCTTTTGAATTAAGTGATTACCCAGTAATGGCATCCTATCTCAGGTTCACTCCACTACTACATTCTATTAC
Source organism: Kaempferia elegans (assembly GCA_037974815.1). Lineage (NCBI taxonomy): Eukaryota > Viridiplantae > Streptophyta > Magnoliopsida > Zingiberales > Zingiberaceae > Kaempferia > Kaempferia elegans. The sequence continues at coordinate 5,617,202 of JBBPFQ010000107.1, read as the reverse complement.
TGGTTTATGTTTAGTAGTAGTCTACATGAGCATAAGCATTTGGAAATAGCAGTTACCTAGCACTTGTTCATGAATCTACAGATTTTCTTGTGTCACACAACTTTAATACAACTTATGCTTGTATAAATTAAACATACCGTGAACCTTTGAAGTGTTCTGTGTGCTTCGTTCTCACTTGCATTGCTTTGATCTCCAAAGAACTGTGCTGAAGAAATTGACTTGGCATTAGAGAATTTCTGCCTCGCTTCATTACTTTCCTGAAGTTGAAGACCAAAATAAGAGTTAACCATATTCCACAATATAAGTGTATAATGACAATATAATGAGCAATCGGTTGAAGTGTGGAAAAAAGATGTAGCAACTACAGTTAATCACAAAATAGTATACTGAAAATTAACTTAAAGTGTATCCAAACTAATAGTTAAACATCCACGTCAATTCTTAAAACACAATTTTTCAGCATAAGATATATAACCCTGCAGCATTCACATATTCTGCTTGAGGATGCAGTTTGGCTTTCATGGTTAGGGCAAAAAGTCATGATCTCAAGGCCCTACCCAAATTTTGGGCTGCTTCAGTGTCTAATCTTTCAGGGTTGGTTCTCATTTCAATTTGTTTTTGTCTACTATTTTTCAAACCAAAGTCGAAACAGATTGATTGTTTATTTTACTTCTCTAAGTTCAGAAGTTCAGAGCATATATCATCCTAGAATAGATAAATTATGGTGGAATAGATAAATAATTACCCTTGATTAATATATATTTGATCAGTTCAAGAAAAATATTAAGTCACAAATACCAAAGATGGTAATGGCAAAGAAATGTTTGATCAAAGTTTATTAGTCATACCTAACAATTTGAGTAATAAACATCATAAGATAATTTATAACATTTTACTACAGGACTTAATCATGCAGAAATAATTTAAACACATATAAATACCCATCAATATCAACATAGTGATAAAATGTCTTAGCAGTAGTATACCTGCACCTTTGATGAAGTTGAGCTTGACTTTTTCTGAAACCCACTGTCTACTCCAAACTCCGCAAAGAAGCTTGAAGATTTTGGCAGAGTAACATGTCCGATCAGTTGAGCACCTCCAGCATTATTCTCAGTTGCATTGTTCTCCACATACTCAAACCGAGAAGGAAACGATGGAACATCTGTAATCTTTGATTTAACTAAAGATGTTGTAGCAGGAGCTGGTTCTTCAGGCTTCTGATCATATAGACTTTCATTTGGCTGAAATATAAACATTCAGAAAGATTAAGGTTCATGGTCAAAAGAGATATTAATGTGATGATACACTAAAAGGAAGATCATGAATCAGAAATTATCTAACCTTGCATCTTTAATGTCAATACGTGAGGGGATTAGAGAAAGTGAGTAACATTTCAAAACATAGGACTCTCAAGTACGGAGACATGAACAGAAAACAAATTTTGTCTTTCAGCATAATACATGAGGGATGGAATGTCAAAGTGCAAACACCTAAAGTTGTTCGTACATAGCAGCATTGACTACCTTGGGGGTGTACTGGTTTTACTAAATATTCGACAAAAATGCAAAGTGTAATGGATGACTTGGGATCAGCCAGCGATTGAGAACTTTTGAATTTTGAAGTAGCAGATTACCTTTGTTGTGAGCTTCCTCACACCAAGACCACCAGCCTTCCCTCCGGTCTTCCTTGAACCAATAGGTTTCTTGATAGAGGATATGACTGTTGAACGAATAGGAGCTTTAGGCGAATGTATAATTTCAGGATCAGGCTTCTCGTCATTCAAACTGTTCTTCGTTGCATCTACAAGTTTAAGTTCAGGCAATCCATTTGTGATATCAGATGAAGCAGATGGCACAACAGTCGATGAAGGGATAGCATTATCTTCTGTGAAGCTTTTCACAACCTCCTTTGAAAGTATCTGCTTATACAACTCAGCCGCTCTAGATGTATACTTTGCATCAGTTTTACCACCATCAGCCCACCCATGCTGCTTAAAGAAAACTTGTGCACGGTTGTTGCCTCCAAAAACCATTGTCTTAAGTTGCTCAGGAGTCCATGAGTCCAAATTTGTAGATCTAAAATAGAGGAATACACTTCTTAAAATATGATCAAGCAGCATTTTTTGTGTACCAGTTCAAAAATCTAGTCAAACACTTATAATGACATTATGACACTCCAGACCAGCTTTGGAAGTTAAAGTTGAAAGTAATATAGAAGTTCATAAATAGAAATGTATATAGGGCCATAACATGATAGCTAATAAAGCAATATCCTATATATGAAACTAACATATTTCCATACAATTCCACCTCAAACTAGAGTATCGATATATGCTAATGCCAGTTTATTATAAAAAAATAGAACAAAAAGTCAAAATGATAAGAAAATAAGGGGTCATACGAGCTAAGAACTTTGGAGGCACAATGTTGAGCTGGAGCTTCAAAATGGTATTATTTGCCTTCTTGACAGGCAATAAATGGTTTTGATGGTGAAGTTGGTTTGATCTAACTCAAAGCAGTTTAAAATGCTTCCTTAAAAGAGCATATATCGTGCACTTAACTCTCCTTAAACTATTATATGTTGAGATTTAATTGGCACATCAAGTAGGGGGTAGAGCAGGAGATGGAATCCCAAAGGACCAAACATGGCTTGATGGTGATGGTGCATAAAGATCGCTCAAACATGAAGTGAACCGGTAAGTGCTTAGAAAAGAGTTCAGACCTCGTATTTTCATCT
>JBBPFQ010000107.1:5538162-5549321 GCA_037974815.1 Kaempferia elegans | reverse complement strand
GCAATATTTTTTTGGAAATATAAAAAAAAAGCTAAATTGAGCCCAACCCAACTTGTATTCACCCCGGGCTAGTGTTTGGTGGGGCCCACCCTAACTTAGCTTGGCTTCTCAGGCTGACAAGACTTGATCTCTAACAAAAGTGGGATTAGACGGGTGACCTCTCGATTTAAAAAAGTCTAGTACAAGTCGATGATTTGGCTCAACCAGGAGACAGGAGTTGAGAGTTTGAACTTGAAATAAGAAAGAGAACTCGATTCCTAGATGCAACTAACTCCCACCTATTTAACTTTGTCGTTTTCCTCTCCTAATTTTTCTAGGACATAAATAAGTCAAGTCAACTTTCTATGATATTTAAATTTATTTAATAAGGTAATTAAGTCAAATCAAACTTAAAATGAATTACCACGTTAAAATTATTATTCAAGCTTAGGTTGATTTCCTTTCAATTTATTTGATTGTTTAAAATTTTTATATTTTAAGTTTGTTTAACTAGTTATTAAATTTATTTATTCATTTTAGAATTTTCTTTCTTTATTTAGGATGTTAATCATAGTTTTATTGATGAACATGATTCATAAACATTATTCAAGAATGTTATTTATGAACATTAACTAACTGAAAAGTTTATTTATTTAATTTAACGAGTTATTTAAATTTATTTATTTAATTGATATTATGTGTATTAAATGAATATAAATAAATTATTACTAAATTAAATATTAAATTTATTCATAAATATTCTATTCATTTACTCTCCTAAATTTTTCATTGATAAAAATGAGAAAAATAAAATATCCTTCTCTAGAAGTTAACTGCCCTTGTACGCAAGACCATGTTTTAAGAGGCACGGCGAGAAATTCCCAATTTAAGGCATGCGATTTTATCTAGGCATGCATGCATGTGTTCTTCTGACTTTCTGAGATCATGAATGATCATTTATGAACTCCATCCGAATAAAACAAACAGCTGAAACAGACGTAAAGAAAGGATTAAAGTGCTTGTAAGTTGGAACTAACGTCTGGTCGAAAACTAGTTCCAAAAACTTCTAAATAAACAGAGATTCCAATTTGATTGAGTCGTCGAACCACAAGCAATCAGGAGATTTACAGAAATGATCATATTCACAGACGAGAGAACAAAACCTGATAATCTTTTCCTTGAGCCAAGCCATGCCTGATCTTTGGATAGGTTTGCAATTCTTTTTCATGTGCTCCTATTAGCAGATGAAACTGCTAGATGATCTGATTGAATTCCTGTGAAGGTATCAGTCATCAGATCATGCTGGCAGCTTCATCTACTTATGGTGCACCTTCTGTGGTACATGAGCAATCAACCAGCACCGCTGCAACCGAAGAAAACTTAAGAGGAAGAACAGACGTTATTGATACACAGAATGAAGACTAGAGAATTCTCGAAGAGAAGCTAAAGGTCTGAGATAAAAGAAGCATCGAGAGACATAGCACTTTAAATATTTTGGGGCTGTCATGCCAATTTCAAAGCTTTCAGGGAAGAAGAGGGTGGGAATAAATTTAGACGGTGGTCCAGGGAAAAGGGAAATTGAAGGCCATGCCCAGGACACCAGCACACCCAGTGCATGCGACCACCCCACAAGTTAAACAGAAGAGAAGAGGGTAAAAAAAAATCTATGTTTGTGTGTAACTTATTGATTGTTGATGGGCTCTGCCATGCATCTCCACGTTTCATCAGAGGAAGAGCAGTGTTAGCAGTGTTTTTTCTTTCAGCAGGGAAAGGCTGCTTAATTGTCTCTGCAAATAGACCATGCAGCTGGCGAGAGTTGTTAGCTTAGAATTGTCAAAACAATTGATGTCTACAATTAACAATAACGATAAGTAGAACAGGGACAGAGAGCAATAGCACCAACTCGGTGGCACAGGGAAAGAAACCATACACACAACAAAATACCACCAACCAACCAAACAAAGTAACAAACAAACAAAAAAGATATGTATCAGCACTTGCAATTATAAGGGAACTGCTAGCATTTACAGCCTTGTAACTACTTTATAAGGAAAATACTCAGACGACCATAGTAGATATCTGCCATGTTCTCGACTGATTTTTGTGATTCAGAATCATATTTCTTCCTAACTTTAAGCACCCAAGTTTCAGCTGGTTAGTCACTTTATAGGTCAACTTTCCCAGGCAGCCAACCTTTCTGATCATGATTCAAAGTTTGGTTAGTTTATTTCAAATCGATTTGACTTTGGCTAGTGTAAGGTTTTTTTTATATCTCAATTATTTAGTCATGCAACATATGCGTCAACCTTTGATTGATTAGGATATATATCTCGAGTCAATAGAACAATATGTTAATGATCCATCTAATGTGCAGATGAGATTTTGCTTTTTAAATAGGCTACAGTGGTTACTCTGTGGATCCAAGTGATGGTTGTACTGACATAGAAGTGGTTGCATCAATATATAAATGCTAAGTCAGGTTATGGTCCTTGACTTCAAAAGCACTACGTGGATGTCGGCTTTACCACTAAGCTTAATAGGGCATGTTCATGTGATGAGTTCACTGATCTGCAGTGGTGATTAGTTTATCCTTCACAAATGAGAACACTTGAAAAGCTAGGCTGCAAATTCAAGTAGAGATGCAAGAAGGAAACTAATATAAAGTTTCTGCAGCCTTTAGACCACAGCATTAAAAGGAATTTGGCCAAACTAGTACGACTCTATTGCAGTGACTGGGCCAGATCACTAAAATAGTTTCAGATTCATCTGCATGGCTTCTTAGAATTCTTTTCAGGAATCACGAGCTATCAGGTTTATTCATTGTACATGGATTCATATAACTTCTGGCCTCCTTGGTCATTACCCAACTAGACATGCAAACTTCACTTTTTATCTACCACACTCAAATTCTCACTTAACAACCATAAAGTTCTCAATCCATCTCCATATTCTTTTTTCTTCTTCAGGCTGTTTTTACTGGAAGTTCACAAGCAGAATTAGTAGTCATCTTTAGAGTGATGCCAAGATGGAGCTGTGAGTCCTTATGTCTATGTCTTTATCAAAGCTGGCACTGGGGACATTATACCAAGAAATGGGGCTCATCAAATTAAGAAATCTTAAGTAAAATCCATGATCCATTAATACATGCTAATTCTCAGAGAGTTTCAAACAACTTCAGAACTTCTATGTTGGATGTGCAGGATAGGATAGTCAGAAATATATTAAACACGAGTTCTGAAAATCATTTGAGCATCAAAACTCGGTTCCAATGCATGTTTTCCCTGATTCATGCATTTTAATAAATAATGATGTACAGTGACATGATCAAGAAATTTCACAACCCAAGGCAAAGTTAAGTTGTAGCCATGTTACTATTGCTGCAAAGGTAGAACAGATATTGATAAACACTTGCTATCAACATTTATGCTGTTGTTGGCGGTGCCCTAACATTATAGAGAAATGTTATTTCATAGCAGAATAACATGAAAATAAGGAAAGACTATATATATCTTAAACTAACTGTAATCATGGCTGAAAACCCCAGACTGTACAGGCTCATTTTGGTTGATGACGGTTCCGAGAATCAGTGCTGGACTTTAGTTCTAGGCCTCATGAGACCACAAAATGGAATGCGCTTTCTCTCGCTCTCATTATCTCTCCTCCCATAAAGGTAATCCCTTAAAGCTACTCTGTTTCTTTGCGATCCTTTGTCCCGTCTGTATTCAAGTTCTTCTTCAAGTTTCATTAAAACATATTGGATTTTCTGCAACTTGAGCTCCAACCTTGCAACATCTTTGGATCCCCCCTTTGCCTGTTCTGAGATTTGCATTCTTTCCATTTTATCTGTAGCTTCAGATTTGTGGGTTCCACTATCCAACGAACTGCAATTTTCAGCCATCAATTTCAGCCTATTATTTGTATCTGTAAGCTCCAACATGCCAGCTTCTGCCTCCTCCAACTGTTCTTTCACAGAGTCATACCCATAGATGGCAGGCAGCTTATCTGCTTTAGAAGTTATTCTCTTTTTCAGCTCATCTATGCTTGCCTTTAGCGCTAGTAGCCTTTGCAAATCAGAATCAAACCTTTTTTGAACCATGTTCTGTTCTTGTAGTGATTCCATTGATGTTTTTGGAGAATCTAACTGGTCAATGATCAACTCTTCAGTGTTAATTTTCAGCGAAGGATTATATCCTATTTCTTTATGTAACTTCTCTCTTGATGGCAAAGAGCTTGAAACCTGATCAAGTTGAATGTCTTTGATCATTTGATCACCTTTTGGATACCCATTGTCATCTTTCCTTGCTATATTCAGATGGACACTGGAATCAATCATTTCTTGCTTTAATTTTCCTTTCCCATCTCTTATCACCCTTTCAAGAGTTTTGACTTTGTCGATCAACCTCTCCAACAGGAAAACTCCAATTGCTTTTGTGCTCATATGATTATCACTAAATTGATCAGCTTCGTGGCCGTGTTGAGGAACAAAGGAAATTTTCTGAAAAAAAAAAAAAGGAAAAAAAAAAACAGCTGAGAGATCTAGGCAGAAACATAAAATGGAAGGTTCTGGAATAGAGAATAACTATAGCAAAAATTGAAGTTTCTGCACAATTAAAAGCATTAGAATAATGAAAATGGAATTGTTATTAAAATCAGAAAAGAAATATTGGAAATACAAAGTACAAATAGCTTCCTCTTGAAATAGATTAGGGATATGTAAGAAATGTATACCTGTTCTGCCTGATTGCCGAATAGTTTAACCATTGGAGTTGACACAATTTGTTCTTCCATAGAAATAATACTATCCCACAAGGAGTTTAGCATTGACAAGAGTGTGCCTACATCAGCCTTCAGCCCTTGATTTTCTCCCTCAATTTCATGAAGCTTATTCTGAACATCTTCCACATTTTCCTTGATAAAATGAAGTTCAGAAACAAGTACTTCGCTTTGCACAAGGTTGCAAATCTTGGTTTCCACTATCAGGTCATGAAACTTTTCATCCTGCACTGCTGCATTAACTGTTAAAGTCTGAATATCACCCATCATTTCTGATATTTCGTCTTCACATAGTATAGTCTCACTTGTTTCTTTCTTTAGGTCTGAGATTAGTTGTTCCTGATAGCATAGAAGAACTTCAACCCTTTGATGCATCTCATTGATGTTCCTTTGCATCGTCTTATTTTCTTTCTCAAGACATCTAATTTTCTCATTTCTATCAACAATTTCTTGTGAAATACTTGAGAACTTCCCCTCCATCTCTTCTTTAGCCAGTTTAATCTCAGAATTATCCAGTTCAAGAGACTCAAGAAGTTCTTTCAATACCATGTTTTTGTCATGGATGGATTGAAGATTCTGATTGGCTTCTGACAGATGTGCTTCTGTTTGCATCAATTTATTCATTGTTGTTTCTGAACAAACATATAGTTCTTCAAATAAGCTAGTGACAATGCCCAGATCAAACTGTAACCCGAATAAGCGATTTCTCAGCTCTTCTTCCAGATAGAGAACAGAGCCAGAGAAAAACATATTTTCAGCCTTAAGCACACTTATTTTCTCATTTAATTTAGTAATCTCATCCGCAAGACGGTTTTTAATCACATGAAGAGATTCTACATCATAATTGAGGGACTTCAATTCCATGAGTCTCTCAGTATGTAGACTGTCAGATAACAAATAAAGATGATCTAGACTCATGGCTTCAACAACAATTTCAAGGTGCTCCCCCTCTAAAGCATTGTGTTTTTGACTTAAGTTACAGAAGTCCAGTGATAGACTCTTCTTCTCTTGGATTAGATTGGTAATCTCATACTCTCTTCTTTGTAGAGCTTCTTTCAGATCAGTTACCTGTGCCCTCAGGACATTGATTGCATTCTCCAATACTTCTTCCCTTTGGTTACTTGCATCCAGGTCGATCAGCAGTAGAGCTTCCCTTCCTTGCATTTCACGCTTTTCATTATCCAGGGAAAACATTTTTTCATTTTTCATTTCAAGCTCACTTTCAAGAGAATACTTCTGCAATCCAAGATTGAAGACATCCATACCTATATGCCTCAGTAGGGTAGTAATAACTGATGTCTGAAGATGCAGTTCTATGTTATGACTCTCCACTTCTGAAACAGAATCAAAAAGTTTTTGAATTTGATATAGAATTATCTCTAAAAGAACTTCATCCTGGATATCTTCCAGAGATCTAAATTCTTTGTCTATGGAAAGTGCTTTCACTATCAGATTGATCCAATGAATTAATCTCTCATTATAATTAGATAATGACATTATCTTTTTTGTTTGAATGAGTATCTCCTGCTCATGCTCTGAAATCAGTATTTCTGCACTTCTGCAAGCCTCCATGTGCTTTTGAGCTTCAAAGGAAAGAGCCAAATTCGCTTCTTTAAAATCATACAAGCTCTTTTGTAGGACAAATTTTTCCACCGAAGTACCAATAAGATCATGTTGTTCAGATTGAAGCTGTTTCTCTTTATCAAGATATTCCTCTTGCAGGATAGAAATCTTATTTTCAGAAGTGCATAGCAGGTTTTTGTATGAATGGATGAGAGTTTCATGTTGTTCTGTTTCTAATCTCAGAGTATCTTCAAGCTGCTTCACTTGATTAATCATCTGATCCTTCTCTCTCAACAAATTCAAATGCTTACCCATAACTTCTTTATGCCTACTATCCAAATCTTCAAGGTTAATGGTTATGCATTCCAACTAACAGGATTAAAATAAAAGAGTGTTAAGCTAGAAATTGGAAGATGAATATAGAGAAGAAGTAAAATTCTGGAAAAAAAAATAATAGTCATATGTGTTTATTGTGTGTGGCAAAGAAATATAAATGTGCAAGAGCATAAAAGAAGGAAAGATTTACCTGAGAAATAAGAGCGCCCTTTTCAGCATGGAGCGTTGAGTTTTGGTCATTGAGAGACAGGCATGAATTTTCAAAGCCCATCAGCTTTGACCTTAAACTCTCAATTTCCTTGTTTGCATCAGACAGAGAATTCTCCAGAAGGGAATTCTTTGCTGAAAGCATCTCCAGGTTTCCTGAAAGAATCTTTACCTGTGCAGCAAGTGAATCCCTCTCACTTATATAAACAGAAATTTCACTTTTCAGAGACTCATGTGTACTTTCCAATGCTGCAAATTTCCCTCTTAAACTTTCTAATTCAATGTTTACATCAGAAAGAAGCTTATACAAGACAGCATTCTTCTCTGAAATTTTATCCATGTCTTTCAGCTTCTCCTCAAAAAGATCCTTTTCAGCCTCATGTTTCTTGCGTGCCTCTTTCAGCTCATGGTTACCAATTTGCAATTCCTTAATGGCTGTCTGAAGCAACTCTACACATAAATTGACTGCTTGCATTTTCTCCATTAGATCTTGATGCCTCTGTTCTAAATCATCCTTTTCTTTTTTGACATGATAAAGCTCTTGAGCTAAAACTTCCTTTTCTTCTACGAGGAAAGCAATTTTATCTTCCAGTTCCATTTCCTTTTCCTTTAGCAAAATTATTTCTTCTTGGAGACCTTTCAGCATCAACGCAGAGTGAACTTTCTCTTCATTTAAGCTATTATTTTCCTCCTTAAGTTTGAAAATGTCTTCCTCTAGACTTTTATTAGAAAGTTCCAAAGCCTTCAAGTTCTGGTATTTCTCTTGTAAAGTACATTGGAGTTTGTTCAAATCTTCTTGCTTTTGGTTGATTTCTTTCTCTTGCATCCTTGCTTTCAGTTCTAGTGTCTCCAAATCCCATTGTAGAGATAGATTGAGCTCTTCAACATTTTTAAGTTTATTGACTTCCTTTGCCATGTCATCATGAAGTTTACTCAATTCATTTTCTGTATAAGAGAAATGTAGTTCAAGACTAGATATTCTTTCAAGATATATCTTTTGTTGGAGATGAGTTTCATCCCTCTCGGAGTTCAATCTAGAAAGGGTTCCCTTTAAACTTTGAACTTCATTTTCAGCATTGTTAGCACGCTTAGATTGTTCCATTATCTGGTCTTTCAAAACATGTATCTCTGATGACAACTCGGATACATCTTGTTGCAGTTTTCTTATCACATTGCTTGCACCTCGTTTCACTTTAGCTTCTTGATCATGGTTTTCTGCTTTGTTCTCAATAGCCTTAACATCTACCTCCAAAGAATGTAGAACTTTTTTCACCTTCCCTACTGAAGAATATGCACGTGCTGCCCCCTCGCCATCTGGAAGATTCTCATTGTATTGATCGATTCCCTTTCTTCCAGACAAGGGATCACTTTCTTCATAATCTGCTCCATTTCCTTTTTTGACATAAAAATCAGGGAACAATCCAAAAACATCTTTTCTGAAATCATCTGAGTCATATTGTGTATAAATTGGTGAAAATATTTTGGGTGATTGCTGGTCCAACACATTAGTTGATAAAACGTTAGGAGATTCATCAGGAAACAACAAAGGAATTTGGTTGGGCAATGCCTCAGCTATTGTTCGATGAGCATGGCGGAGCAATCTAGTTGACTGTTCATATCGTTCTGCTAAGGCACGATACCCTCGATAAAATTCATCCACCAACTTCTTAAGTTCAGGACGTTTCTTGTAATACATTTCTGCTCTCCTTGCAAAAGAATCAGCATCTTCTTCTATGAGCTTGATCATTGCTTTAACCTTCACGTCCATGTCTGTTAAGTTTGAACGTCTGAGTTAGTACAATCTTGCAAGAATATTAACGGCCAAATGACAAAAAATCCAATAATAATGATGCACCTTGCAAGCAAAATATGTTTATAGATATGCTAAAGCTTAGCAAAGTGAAACGGCAGCGATTAAAGAAAATAACTACCAGAAACATATCATTACTTGTGTCATTTTCATCAACAGACTTTACATGTTCTCATGTGCCTCCTATCAATAGCATTGCTGTACCCCAGCTAACATGAGTACTGCAACATATGTTGGCTGACTTCCAAAAAACCAATGACTACCAACCCCTAGGTTCTTATCTGAATGTAAGCACATATTTTCCCACAAATGATGCATAATAAAGATGGATGCAGTGTAATACAAATATATTCTCATAGTCTACCATATCTATCGAACGTTATTTATTGCAATGAGAGATATAAGCCTACATCATTCAGAAACCAAAAATACACTCATGCATGGTTAACTAACCTTGAACATTATCCTGAATCCACTTGGAATTTTTGGGGCTGATATGATTGCCCCACCATGAGTACAGGTGTACTGGGTCTGAATTTGCTAATGTAGTCATCAACAGATGTGAGCGGAAGAGTGCTACCAAAATTGGGAAGAACAGCTGTTGCACAGATAAAATTAGGCAACAAATCCGAGTTCAAGTAAGAGCCAGGTGTAACCAAAAAACCACACTTCAGAAGGCCAACAAAACTGAAAATGAATGTTGTGGATTATCTTCTGATTTTTATCACCCACCTACGAAGTTGGAAGACAAAGCACTATTAGAGTGTTGTAATACTTGTACCACTATATGCAAAAGATATAGTTTGCTCAGGCAGGACAACAACCTATCACACATCAAGCATATCATAATTCACAATACTGAAGCATTGGAACTGAAGAAGATTAGATAACGATGCAAAAAGTAAACAAAGAATAACAATACTAAAATATTTATAAGCTTCTCCAGTGATTACTGAAAGAGATCTCTTACTTTTCCACAATAAAGAGCAGTGATATGAAGATAAGACCTTTAAGAGCACCAACGAAGGAAAAGGAGATTAATCTTATCACAAGAAAAATAGAATTATGAATAATTCACAAAGGGGAAGGTAGACCTATTATACCAATGAAACGCTTGGAAGATCAGAAGTGGCAAATAGAGAATATAGTCTAAACAAGAGATATCTGAATTGGTGTTCAGCACCATCTTTCATTCTTTCATGAAACAAGGATTGAAAAAGATGGGGGAAAAAAGAAACGACGGCTTCAGGAATTGAATATCAGAACACATGATCCCATGTATGTGAGCAAAATTTTAAATGTTCACAGTAATTCGGATAGACATACATAGATTGGAAACGAAAAACTAGAAAATTTAAACCCAATCCAGTACACAATCGAGAGGAGAAACAAAAACATACTTGCAGAACTGATTTTTTTTTTTTTTTAAAGACAGCTATAAAACAAGACGCCTGTATCAAAAACCATTCCAAAAAAAATGTTATAAGAATCTCACTGGGTACGTAAAAAATCGAGCCCAGTGATCCACTAAAACATCAAGATTATTCTAGGATTTCCACCTCCTCCATAACAAAGTGAAGAAAAAAAAAACCAATTTTTTAGGTATAGAAGCATCGAGTGAAGCAAAGATATAAAATCATACCGAGGAGCAAATACGGACTAGGCTCCGATCAGCAGCTACGATGATGAACACCAGCTGCTGTTCTCGTCCATCCTCAACCCATCCGCCCTTCTCTCTCTCTCTGTCTCTGATCAAAGTAGAATAATTTTCGTAACGGCAACGTCCAAGGTAACAACAAAAGGATAAGAATGAGAAGAAGAAAAGGAAACGGCAGAAATTGAGGCTGCTTTCTTGTTACAAGGACCGATCAAGCATGTCTCATTTTTTCAATAAAGGCATGATTTTTATTATGGAAATTCAGGCGGCTGCTTTGACGTTAAGCAATAAGGTAGAGAGCATTTTGCATACTTCCTAAGTTCTTGTGCGAGGGTTTGACATTTTGACCTCCTTACGAAAAAACAAATTCTGAAAATTAATTTTAAATATTTTTCAAGAAAATATTAAACAATATCGGTCAGATTATTTTGAAAACTATAAAAACTTGCAACACTAAAGCGTTTGGTTGGTTCCTATTTTTATTTTCTTGAAAAATATAAGAGGGCATTTGGTTATCCCTATTTTTATTTTTATTTTTTTAAAAATATGTATTTTTTAAAAAATAAAAAATAACTTTTAAATATTCTCTATTTTTTAAAAAATTGTTATCTCTTTTTTTTTAGAAAAATAGAGGTAGAAAATACAAACCAAAACCTATTTCCTATATATTTTAGAAAATAAAAATAGAAAACATTCAAATCAAACACTCCCTAATTTTTTTAAAAATAATATTTGCTTTATATTTTTCACTTCATTTTTAAAAACAGAAAGAGTATTTTCAAAGAAAATAAAAAATATGAAAAAATTATTTTTAAAAATCTAAAAAATATAATT
>JBBPFQ010000107.1:5520499-5530549 GCA_037974815.1 Kaempferia elegans | reverse complement strand
TACGGTTAGTTTGGCTTTGAAAATATCCATAGCTTTTTACAGCTTTTGTAAAACGTTCGAACTAGGCTCTTGGAGATTGTTTAAGGCCATATAAAGACTTTCTTTGTTTGCAAACTTTTCCGCGGCTGAGAAACTCTTCAAATCCTGGTGGTAAGTTCATAAACACCTCCTCTTCTAACACTCCATTTAGAAAGGCGTTCTTGACATCTAACTGGTGTAAGGACAGTTACAATTGGCAGCTACAGATAATAATACACGAATGGAGTTTATTTTTGCAACTGGAGTGAATGTCTCTTGGTAGTCCAATCCATATGTTTGTGTAAACCCTTTGGCCACAAGTCTAGCTTTGTATCTTTCTACTTCTCCATTTGCTCTCAATTTTACTGTGAACACCACTTACATCCGACCGTTTTATGATCACTAGGTGGATCTACAATTTCCCATGTTCTAGTTTTCTTTAGAGCATTCATCTCTTCCATTACCGCTGATTTCCAATCTAGATGATTGAGTGCTTCCTGAATATTCCTTGGTACAAACAAGTCAGTAATTTTGGATATAAAGGTTGTATGTCTTTTTGATAGCTTACCATAGGATAAATATTTGGAAATTGGATGGTCAGTACACAAGCATTTTCCTTTCCGATTAGCTATGGGAATATCAAGATCGATAGACGGGTTATTAGGACTAGAAACATTATCAGAAATAGATAATTTATCACGACTAGGAATATTTGTTGAAGAAGAAGTGTTTAGAGTACTTGGATCTTCTCCAAGTTCATTACCCGAGTTGTTAGATTGATCTTGTGCTAACAGAGTAGTAGGCTCTCTACTCTTTTGATGATTCTTTCTCCTCGTATAGACATGGAACTCTGCATTATGTTCCTTTGGAACTTCATATAGTACTTCTCCCCCTGTGGCTGAATCAGAAATGCTAGACAAAATGGAACTAGGGACAGTAGTTTCATTTCTATTTTCACAATATATAGGTTTTGGTAGAGGTAAAGTAGCGGGAATAATATCCCAAAACTTTTCTTCGCGTTGGTTCTCCCCCAGAAGAGAAATTTTCTGGAAAGAAGGTTGATGTTCAATAAAAGTAACATCCATAGGTATTATAGTCTTCCTAGTGTTTGGATTAAAACACTTATAACCTTTCATGTTCGGAGCATAACTAATAAAAACACATTTTCAGCCCATCTAATTTAGACAGTCCTTTACTAGATAAGTAGACATAAACCGTGCATCCAAATTCTTTAGGAGGGAGAGTAGATATAATACGTGTTTCTGGAAAATATTGCTTAAGGCAATTTAGGGGTGTAGTATAGTTTAAAACCCGATTAGGCATTCTATTTATGCAGTTAAAATAGCTTCTCCCCAAAGATATGTAGGAACATTCATAGAAAACATAATTGCACGTGCTACTTCCAGCAAATGCTTATTTTTCCACTCGCAATACCACTTTGTTGAGGTGTATTAATACAAGCAGATGAATGATGAATGCCATTTTCTTTCAAAAAATTTCCAAGAACTTCATTAAAATATTATGTTCCATTATCAGTATGAAGCATTACAATTTTACTTTGAAATTGAGCTTCAATCATGTAGTAAAAATTTTTAAATAAACTTTCTACTTCAGATTTTTTTGGTCATCAAATAGATCCAACATAGACGAGTATGATCATCTATAAAAGTCACAAACCACCTTTTACCAGTCAAAGTATTGATTTTTGATGGACCCCAAACATCACTATGGATTAAATAAAACGGTCTTGAAGCGTGATAAGGTCTTGAAGGATAAACAACTTTATGACTTTTTTTGATAGAATGCAGTTTTCACAATAAAATTTATAATCATTCAAACCATGAAACAAACTAGGAAATAATTTTTTAAGATAAGGAAAACTAGGATGGCCTAGTTTATAATGCCAAAGCATAATATAATCTTTAACAGAGATCGAATTAGCACTAGTGAGACCTTGAGTGTCTTTATTTTTGGGAGTTGAATCTTCAAAATAGTAGAGGCCATCTATTAGTTTAGCACCGCCAATCGTCTTCCTCGAGCTCCGTTCCTGGAAAATACAGTGGGATTCAAAAAAGATGACACTGCAGTTAGAATCTTTGGATAATTTACTAACTGATAGAAGGTTACATGCCAATTTAGAGACATGAAGAACATTTTTAAGAGAGATGGTTTTAGATAAATTAACCAAACATTTACCAGCTATAGGAGAATATGAGCCATCTGGATTTTGTCATGACCAGAACAAGGTGTGTAAGTATGAAATAAATGAGAAAAACTGGTCATATGATTGGAAGCGCCTGGATCGATAATCCAAGAGGTTAAAAAGTTACATGTGAGAGCTACTGAATCACTACTTGTTTGTGCAACGGAAGCATTAGGAGTGCCCAAAAAACCAGAGTTGGATTTTAGCAATTTTAGAAGGTGATTCATCTGCTCCTTGTTAAAGGGAACAAGTTCAGTTTCATGGGCAGCAGGTGAATGATTGAATCTGCCCCCATGTGATCCCTTCTAGTTTCCTGGTTTACCATGAATTTTCCAGCAGGTCTCCACTGTATGTCGTGGCTTATTACAATGCTCACACCATACACGTGGCTTTCCCTCAACCCTTTTTGAAGAGTTCCTATCAGTTTTTCTTTGAGCAGCAAGAGCAGAATTTTCAATCATGCAGTTGGAATTTTTCTTGCCAAGCATAACAAGGTGGCAACTTTCCTCACGACGAACCTCAGAAAAGACTTCCCCAATGGAAGGAAGGGGTTGCCTGCCTATTATCCTGCCTTTAACTTCATCAAACTCAATATTAAGACCAATAAGGAATTTAAAAATTATATTATTTTCCAACACCTTTTTATAATATTTGCAATCATCCGGTGATTTCCACTCATAATCATGGAATAAATCCAAATCTTGCCAAAGACATTTCAATGAGTTAAAATACTTGGTAACACTATCCTCACCTTGGCAGATTTCTCCAAGTTTCAACATTAATTCATATACCCGAGATTGATTACCCAAGTCATAATACATTTGATTAATGTTATCCCAAAGCCCCTTAGCGGTGTGATAGCACATGTAGTTAGAGCTTATATCTTCCTCCATTGAATTCACCAACCAAGTCATCACCATAGAATTTTCAACATCCCAAGTCATGTAGGTTGGATCCTCGATCTCGCTCCCTTTTTTCTCCTGTCAAGTAGCCAATTTTCCCTCTTCCACGAATATACATCCGCAAAGATTGAGACCAGCGCAGAAAGTTTTCTCCATTCAATTTTATGGTGGTAATCTGAATGGAGTGAGATTCTGAGGTAGGTGGCAGGGCTGCAACGACCTTTACCAATTTTTTAGTATCATTGGATTTCTCAGAAACTGCTTCAAACATGGTCGAGAGATGATGATTTTGGGCGGCTGTAGGAGCAGTAACTTAGGGCAACGCGGCTGTAAATTAGAGCAACACAGCTAGGGTTTTTTGTGCTTTGATACCATGTGAGAGAATAGAAGAATTTATTTTATTCATTATCTTAAAGAAAGAATATACACTTATATACCGATACAGTGAAGCTATTCTAGGAAACTAAATCAATCACTAATTAATTCAACGATACATACAATCATATAGGATATTCTGTATATAATATCATATCTTTTCATAGATGCTCTAGCACTAAGCTATTAAGAGTTAGTATCCATGTCAGTATAAGGGTGATAGACAAAAGAAAGCTCATGATTATCAAGATATGGGGAAGAGTTTAACTGAGATTTATTTTGATCAAAGTTCATATTCTCAACATTCTTATTATAGTTCCGCATCATATGATGATGAAGAACTTGAAGACATGTTTATCCTGATCTTTTGCCCATACCCATTATGTTTCTAGTGGTGCTATTCCAAGTTTGATTCTTAGTGGTGTATCACGTGTTAATGGACATGTGGAGAAATCAATATCAATACCACATGGCTTTTGGATAATTATTTGATTTGGGTGTTGGGAAACTATGAAGTTGATTTTACAAGGATGTTGCAAGAATTGATGCATCCATTCAATGCATGACACTACTTTTGGTATTATCAAGGTGACATGTTATGTACTTACTAAACTTATGCTATTGTTTGGATAAATTTTAATTTGAGTTTCTCATATATCAAATTTTTTAAAGAGAAATATATTTGTTTGTTTTTATCTAAAAAACTTAAGAGGTTCAATAATTGAAAACTTATATAATATAAAATTACATATACTATAAAAATAATTTTTTTGAAAAAAAATATATAAACACATTCATTTAAGAATTATATAATAATAATAAGAAGTTAAAATGTCATACTATCATCTCTTTGCTATACAATATGAAATATAACGTTATTTACATTCTTAAATATACACGCATTTTTTATGACACTTTTACATATTTTTGAAATAAAAAATTACATTACTATGCATAATTTAAAACAGTAATAATTTGAATTCGCTAGTCACATAAGCAGTATCTATAATCATCAAAACTCCAACATGTGACAATTTGAAGCCGAAGATCAATCTTCATTAGCATTCTAGATGCAAGTTCTCGAACTCAATGTTTCAACAATAAAACTTTAAGGGATTAAAGTTATTATTTTATATGTGCAATAATAATAAAAATATAAATTTTGAATTTGTTCCTTACTAATAACTTTTCTACTATCAAAATATGAAATCAACATTCAATACTTGAAATATAAAATCAATAGTGAGTGTCTGTAATAATCAAATATTAATAAAAAAGTATTTTTTTAAAAAAATTAATATACACACATTTTAAAATAAAAAAATATCAAAACTGTATCAACACGATATGATATAATATCGACACCATATCATTCTAGTCCAGGATCAAAGCTTTGACATGACTCAAAATTTTAAACCTTGTCTCAAAATTTTAAAACTATCCTCTCCACAATTGAGTCATGATTGTCTTCGTGATCTTCCTCAAGTTGTGGCTCCTTGTTTATGAATTTGTTCCTTATCACTTTGTTTTTTCTTCCCTTTGATTATCTTCATAATTTGCCTTGTACTCAACTTTCTCTGTTTTGAGTGCCCTCTTAACAGTGTTGGCCACTTGTAATTCTTTATCACTCTCTGATTAAGATAATGAATGATGACGAGCTCCCTTTTTCTTGTGCTTCTTGTTCTTGCATATGCTTAATCAATCCATGACTTTGCGCTTCTTGTGCTTGCAAGGTCCATAAAATGTGTCTATCTTATTCCGAAGATCCAATGCATCCTTGTAGTTAAAACTAGTTCATTTGCTTCTTTTGATAATTTTCCCCATTTATCCTTTGGGGATTCAAATCCTTTATTGCAAGAGCTACTCTAAATTTTATTGGGACTTGGGAGGATAACTCAGTAGTGAACATCATCATAGTCTAGAAAGTTTTTTTTTTTTGACAAGGATGCAATCCTGCAAATGTCAAAGCACATAACAAAATCCATTTCTCATGTTCTATCTTTATCTTTGTAAGGGTCCAATATGATGAAGATGTAGTTAGAAGATTCATATTAGATGGACATATCCCTTTTAATTAAAATTTTTTGATCTATCATGTGCATGCTAAGTGCTGGAGAACTGGGACATGACTTAACTGTATAGACAAGGTTCCAACTGATCCTAAATCTTTTTTTTTGTTTATTATGACAGATAAAAGTTATTTAGTGGACTATCTGAAGAAAAAATTCTTTCCTGGTTACTGATAGACTGAGAATATTTTTTTTCTTGTTATATCTGCAGTTTATGCACTGTGGAAAGTTCCTGAACTCTTGCCATCCTTTCTTCTTAAGGGTGGTGAAGTTTCTCGATATGTGATTGGTGGTGCTGATTTGATGTTTCCTGGTATTAGTATACCTCCTGAAGGCATGCCTTCATTCTTAGCTGGGCAACCATGGGCCGTAAAAGTTCCTGGCAATCCATCACCAATTGCAGTATGTGTGCATTTCATCTAAAAGTTAATTTCAAATTTTGAAGTTCATTGTATTCTAAATTAGTGCAAAGCAAAGTGACGAAGTCCTACTCAATATCTACAGGTTGGAGTCACCACTATGAGTAGTTCAGAAGCACTGAAAGCTGGTTTACGTGGAAAAGCCTTAAGGATAACACATTATTATCGTGATTTTCTTTGGCAAGTTTTTTGCTACAATATGGACAAACTTTTTTTATCTCTTAGTTTCTTAGAAGTTTAGCTCCTGTTTGTTTTTTGTCGAACTTCTTTACAGGCAATCTGCTGAAGGGCATTATGTTCCAAATGCTGGTTTCTTTGAAGATGTTGTCATGGAAGATCCAGATTCATTGCCAGTTTCTCAGCCTTTGAATATACCTTTAGATGTTTCAAATGATGAAGAAGTTAATATGTCAGAAAGGGAAACTGTTGATATCTTAAATACCAATGCCAGTGAAGTCATTGATGCTCCAGCAATTTCAGACTCTAGTAGTATCCAAAACTCTGAAGCAATAACGTCTGAAATAAGTGGACTAAGAGTATCCGAAAAGGTTGCAGCCGAATCATCAAATGATGATAAGGAGCAACAAACTTTGTCTACTGAAGAAATTGATGCCCTCTTGGAAAAATGTCTTTTGCAAGCATTGCACACTACTGTTAAAGATAAAGACCTTCCCATGCCTGGAAGTACACTATGGTAAAATTTTACATTTCCATTGCATGGTTAAAATTTTTTTTATTGAAGTTTTGATTTATGACCAAAATGAGACAGTTTCGGTACCATAACATGGTATATGGTTTTGGTAATTTTAAAATATAAAATATATTAATGAAAATTAAAATTTTTAATCTAAATAGTGAAAAAAATAAAAAAAAAAGAAAAAAAATGTGGGATTGCGGAGGCACTGATACAAAATTTTAAACCATGTCCCATTGTATGTATTCTGATTGCTTTTTCAAATATGAAAGTGTTTGTATTGCATCCTACAAATATTAACTTTTTTTTTATCAGCCATACATTGTAGACTGTTTACAATTTTGTGGAGTTATGGAATTTAAAAAGCCATGATTTTGTTGTTGCTATTTCTTTTTGAAAAAAATTCTATTATTTGTTAAATTGTAACATCTGAAAACTCTGGAGACTCATGGTAGTTAAGGTTGAATTGTTGAGACTTATTGGGTTTATCCAAAAATACTTTAATCTCAAATGAGAAGCTCAAATAATATCTTTACCATGAAACTATGGTTTGTTATGTCTCCATTGTGTTTGTTCTGAAGTGTTGTCTTAAATAATTCAGCTGCCCTTCTTCGGGTTTTTGATTATGATGAATAGGTCAAACCATATACTACCCTGCAGACCTGCTGGTGTTACTCTGGACATTAAAAGATCTTCTCATAAGAAACTTTCAAAGTGGCTACATTCAAAATCTTCCAAAGGGCTGGTGAGCATACATGAAGCTTTCATGTTATATTTGTAGAATCTTTTTTGGTATTGTCTTCCTTATTTGACCATCTTTTGGAACATTTATATGCTAGAACGCACATGCATAATTTGTGAAAGTAGGAGTTGCTAGTTGAACAACTAAGGTGATGTAGTTTGAAAATTGGCTTTATAAAAATTCCCTTTAAAGTTTTAGATATTAAAAAATTCAAGATGTTCTTTAATTTCTATAGTTAAATGGTACAGTTTTTTGAAGGAAGTTAGTTGTTTTAGAAGTTATATATAATTTTAGATATAAAATAGGACTTAGATGATTGGGTCTTCTTTCGAATCTATAGAAGCGGTTAGTATTTCATGTATTAATTAATCTTCAAATTTAATAATATTTTTCTCTTCATTTAGTTGGGTTGTTAAAGTTTTGTTGGTATGATTTTTTATGCTGCATCAATTGATATCTAAGCCAAATTTACAGAATTTAGTATGGTACTCCTATCCCCACCTATATTTGTTTTGTGCATCATCTTGGTTCCTCCATGGCACGCCTTTGGCCAGAGCTCCATCAGCTGTAGGTTTAAATTGAATTAAATTTATTAATCAATCAATTAATTATGTAAACAATTAAATCCATCAATTGATTTGATCTAATCAAATTGATTATCAAAATAAATATTCCCACAAATTGAATATCCAAAAACAAAATTTATAACAAATCATCAAATAAATACTAACATGACTCACACAATCACATACTTAAATAATTCACTAGTCATTGAATAAGTACTAACATAAGTCACAAATCATCATTCGACAATTTACACCATGTTCAAAGATACATCATCTATTTCCTAAGCATCTAAGGATCAAGTCCTACCTTCGGTAAATTAACGAATGAATTTCTTTTCACAGGCGGTTGGCCGAAGAATGTTGAGTTAATGGGCCGCCCACTTTCTAATTTACCCTACTGGCCGGTGGGAAATTTATGTGAACACTTGGTGTCAACAAACAAAAAGACAAAAAAAAATATATCATCTATTCTTAAATAAATTTTAACTACGTCAAAGTTCACCACTATCTAATTGTGACAATCATATCGCCAGAACACTTAACTATCAATTCAAATGTTAAAAAACAACCCAAAATTATATTGTAACAAAAAAATTAAGTCCATGTTGGTCAACATCTCATGCCATGCTTGGAAGTCATGTATCATCATGCTTCTTCAACCTACAAGAGAATAAACACTTAATCACATAATTTAAATAAGACTCAATGGTATATCAGTTGAACAATTAGAAATCCTCAAAATAGTAGTAGCTATGCTAGCTAAGAACACACATGATCACTTTCAACTGATCCAACTGATTATATAAACTAACATATTAAATAAAACTATATAACCTTCAAATGTAAACTTATCTCAACCTTGATGAGATACACCATCCCTATGGTAAAAAAAGAAGATAAAATGAAAATTTATTTTCTAAAAAAGTAAAAAAAAATATTTATTAGCGTTAGAACTTGTAATTGAGTTTGGATTCTCATTAGTGCTCATCACATCTTTGGTAAGGTCATCCAACTCCATTTGGCGCAAAGATTCTAATTAACATAAAATATGCAACAACAACGACCAAGCTTTATCCTACTAGGTGGAGTTAGCTAATTAACATAAAACATATAAAGACATAATTAGAAAGTAGTATATACACATAAAAAGGTGATAATTTGAGGAATGTATTACCTCTCTCTATATAAGCAGTCTTTCATGCATAAAATAGTCTTTCAAGAAGTGTTTTAATGTACTATGATATTGATTAAGGAGTTGTCCATCATAACTAAATGCAAATCAGATGCAACTGTAGACACCATTATGAATAATATATCATGAACATGGTTGAAAGGATTGAATAACGAACCTAGTTAATCATTTAGTTAATCATTCAATGATTCAGAACATCAAATAATACATTTTATCTAATGTTGGCTCATCTTGAACAATTGCAATCCTGAGTTGCTGTAGGAATCTAACTCATCACTCTCAAAAGTATCAAAGTTTTGTATATAAAACAATCATGATAGATCAATTAGTAAAACTTTAAGATTCATACCCAAAAGAGAAAAATTCTTTATATAACAAAAAAAAAACTTTAAATGGATCCTTTTCTAGGTTCATAAAATCCTCAATAAAATTCTCAAAGTAGAAGTTTTGTAAGTGTTTGACAATTTGCAACTAAAAAAACAATACTTGTCTATCATTTGCAAACTATTTTGAATTGTTGTCATATATCTTCTTGCAACTCCGATGTACAAATTGATTCTTGTATGACTACTAGAATTCTTTATCTATTCTATAAATATCTCTTTCCCCTTCTTTTGTGTCTAATTTTTTTATATAATCGTTCAAAAGTTTCATTCTTTTCTTCATTCACTACTTTCTTAACCTCTTTCTCGGCTATTATATATATTTTTTAAAGTTTTTTTCATTCTTACAAATATATAATTCCGTATAAGCGGTTCGTTTTTTGCTTTACTTTTTCTTGTACTTTCTCATTCTACCACTAAGATTCCTTACTTAGTGGTGCATGTCCATTTTAATCACCGAGAACACTTTTAGCTACTATTTTCAACT
>JBBPFQ010000107.1:5493698-5509431 GCA_037974815.1 Kaempferia elegans | reverse complement strand
ATAACTCTTTGTTTGTTAATTTGTTTATAAAAGTCCTAAGACTCTAAAGAGTGAAGTTAATTTCCTCTCTATTGAATCTTTTCTAATTAAACATGCAATGTAAGTTAACTACTTATCTGTATTTTTTTATTATCAATATTCAATATTGATTTTTAATATGGTATTGGAGTCCACTATTTTATAATTTTTCTTACAAATTTGAAAGATTTTAAATAAATCGTCCAAATTTTAATCATCACATAATAATTATATCAATTGCTTCAAATATAAATCACTTTTTATTACTCTTTCACTATCATTTTACTGCTTATGTTTGTTTCATTGCTAACTTTGTTGTTTATTTTGTGTGTTTTATTTTTACACTTAATTTTGAATACCTTATTGATTATTTTATTTTTCAAAATGGTAGAATATCTTGATTTTTTTTCAATAATTATTTGATATTTTTTTAATTTGTAGGTATTGCTCTTTTTTAATAAATTTGAGACGTATATTTGGTATGATACTGTAATTTTTAAGAATATTAAGAAATATATTTTGTTTGTAGTTTATCATATTTAAAATAAAATATATTAATTTTTAAAATTTTTTATTAAACTCTATTCAAATTGTATATTAGTATTCTTTTTCCCCATATGGACATTTTTCTCTTTTCGTCGAGGGCTCACAAAAGTCAAGGGCGGCCCAACGTCCTTCACGATCATCTCCAGCTTGCTTGTTTGAATTAGATGCCCCCCATCTCAAACAACTAGTTTTACTTCCTCAGTCAAGTTGTGTTCGCTTCTGATTCCTAGAAAATCTAACCATGTCACTTAAACAAATTACAACAAAAAAAAGAAAACTAATGTTATTTGAATGAGAAACGAAATCATGGCAAATAAGAATTAATCTCTCCATTTCATCAAACTATATAAAAATGCTCCTATTGTTTGAGCCGAGCTACTTCCTCCCTCGCATTCATAGAACAGTATGCAAATTAATGATTATTAATTGTACGGTCATCAATATAAAGCTTTGTTCCTCCATTCTCATAAAAGGAAGAAGAAGCAGCCTATTATCCCACTACTGTTGTCATTAACAAAATTGTTTTTTTTTAAATTTAGGTATTCTGCTCTTCAAACCGATTGATCCAAATTATCGTTCCTAAAAAATTTTTTTATCGATCATCATTATAAATCAAAAAACACTAATAAAAGTAGAAGTCAGCAGTTGACTTACCTATTATCCCACTACTGTTGTTCATAAAGGAATTTTTTTTTTAATTTAGATATTTTTATCGATCATTCGGATAAATCAGAAAATGCTAATAATGATCCATACGGAGGGTTAACATTTTAAGATCCACTTCAAGGAAAATCCTCAAAGTGCGCACCTGGATTGAAACCTTAGAGCCGGAGGCAAATTGAAATCTTTTAGGGAAGTAAGGTCCATTTCAGCGCGAGCAGACCGCCATCATTAAACCAACCTCAGACAAAACAAAAAGAAAGAAAAAAAAAACCCAGCACAAAATTCCAACAGAGGAGGCCTTAAAGAAAAGAAACAGAGCCACCGTGTTGATTGTGGAGACAAATTAACGTGGAAGCCATGATCGATCGATCGAGAGGAATGCAACTTGGTGTGGCTATTTCTCGGCAGAAGCTAGAAGATCGGATTACTGGGACTGATTTGGTGGCGCATGGCCTCGAGCCAGATAAACAGCAAAAAGAAGAAAATTCTCATCCGAGAACCCCTCTAGAATTGTCCTATGCGATTTGAAAGGAAAGTAAATAACGAAGTCGGAAGACTTCGCTCAGCATCGGTGACCCGCGATGATTACACGAACTATTACAACATCATGATATGCAAATGTCAATTTTTGAATGATTATGGAGAGAGAGAGAGAGAGGTGAAGAGAAGGAGGTTGGAAAGGAAAGAGCAGATGGTCTTCCTCCTTCCACATGCAGTTACATCTTTGAAGTTGCTGCTGCAGGGCAGAGTCCCTGATCTCTTCAGCTAGCTTCGACGTATTGCGTTTGTATATATACATAGAGAGAATTCTTAGCTTGCACGGCCGTCCATGTGCGCAGACCGTGAAAGTTAAAAAAAAATCTATATATATATTAAAAATCATGGAGTAGGAATTAACATCAGCAAGAAGACCAAGATTTTAGAACTCCAATGGCATTGATCAAAAGCAACAATCTCAGGCTCCTATGAAATGATGGTAAAAAATGGGACGGATTTCATAGGCAGTGAGAAAGTTTAAATCTCATACAAGTCATATTACACGTCGATAAGAGCTATCATACTTATATTATATATACAAAAAAAAACAAGAACAGCAATCTCACGTTGTGAAGTGGGAGAGTTGTGAGGTTTGTCCACATCTGGCTGACAAGAGTGTGGCCATAGCAAGACACAAAAAATGGAGATTCCACCTGACATGGCCCAGTACGAGTCGAGAATAGGCTAATTTGGACGCTGCTAAATAGCATAGGGGAGCACAGACAGATAGCTACTGGTCGAGATTGGACCCTCAGATTTCATAGCAGTATAGCGCTAGTCAACTCTCCGTTCCCAGGGAACTAGAAGTTATTCCTTCAAAAGGCATAGCTAAGATGGTAAACAGATTTATCATTTAAGATGGAAAGATCGAATTTCAGAACTATCAAGACATACATCCTTACATATTGTACAATTCAACCTCATTAATTATCTCCTCAATTACTATAATATAGTTCCTATGGGATAGACTGATGACTAGTACGTGAGGTGTTGTCATCATGAGATCTGGAGGTTAAATCCTGACGAAATCAGATGTCTATCCTCCATTATCCACTAGTCACTGTTCGGGCTAATAGCCCCCGTGATTTACCTCCTTCGTGTTGGCCTTGGCACAAATTGACGGAAGCGCTGAGACGAACGAATCATTTTTTACCACCATAAAAATAGCAACACTCCCTCCTGCTTATTAAAGACTCATCGCTCAATCCGATGGCATCTCCATGTCCCAGCGACTGCAGCAGCCATCGCTATGGCATCCCTCCCCAACTCTCCTCTCCGCTCCTCCTCTCCTTTCGATCCATAAAAATCATTTTTTTCGTCAACTTTTTGTTCTAATTCTTCTCCCTTAATTAATATATATATATCTGAAGAAAAGGGGGAAAAGCAGAGTAAGTGAGATTCATGGGGGTGCACCTGCAGTTGCTCCATGTCCGGAGAGGAGACCTGGAAAGAGGAGGAGGAATAAGGAAGGGGTGGATCGGGATATGGGCGGGCGCAGAAGGGGAGGAGCGGCAGCGGTTCGAGGTGCCAGTGGAACACCTGAGCCACCCGCTGTTCGTGGAGCTGCTCGAGGCGGCTGAGGAGGAGTACGGCTTCCACCACCAGGGCGCCATCACCATCCCCTGCGCCGTCGACCACTTCCGCCGCGTCCAGACTATCATCCACGGCGATTGCAGGTACAACCACCACCACTTCAACATCTGTTTCCGGCCTTCGTCGGAGCCGTAATTAATTGAGGCCGTTTACATGTAAACTCTTAAGTGTTTCCATTAATTTCTAATCGGAAGTGTTAATTAACCATTAATTATGTCTTGCTTTTTTTTCTTCTCATTTCATTCATTAACCATCGAATTTCCTCGAGAAGGAGAGATAGATGAATTGAAATATAAGCAACAAGTAAACATAAAATACTATTCCTTTCCATTTGATTCCCTTTTTAAAGACCAAAATTACTTCATTTCTCTTCTATTTCCTCTATGTTCTATTAAACCAAATCCATGCCCGGGTAGGATTGAGTTGGAGTGGGGAGACAGAATTGTTACTATTAAAACAAATCCGTAATATATTAATAACTAATCTTAAATGGTATCATTGTAAGGAACACATAAAACCATGAAAAATAAAATATGACTTATTCTCTTGCAATATATTCACGACCACAAAACAGATAAAGATCAATAAATTAATAACAAGAAATAAACAAATAAATAAATAATATATACACACAAACTTGTTATCTCACGCAGCGGACGATATGCAGTATCAGTGAAATGTTGATTTTTTTTTTTTTTTTCAAACTCCCAATTATATCAATAAGATTTTATCTTTAAAATTTAAAAGTTAAATTATAGCATTATGTTAAAAAAAATCAAACAAAAAAAATTAAATACACGGGGTAAGTTGGGTAGGGTATGTTGGATATTATTTCTTTCACACACACACGAAAATCTTACCCTGCACATCCGCTCGTGCGCGACGCGCGTGAGCGAGTATGACGGAAAGCACCTCAGGTGCATGGAAGGCGCCTTCCTGTGTACCTGAAGGGGCCTTCCGTCACATTCGCTCACGAGCGTCGCGCATGGGCGGGTGTGCATGCTTTTTTTTATTTTGGTCTCTCTATATATATAGCGATGTTATGCCGTACACCTTATAGTGCACATCCCGTGAGTACTTAATGTAATTTTAAAAAAAAAAACTTTTTTTTGAAATTTCTTTAGCTTAAATACTAAACTCTAAGCTTTAAAAAAAATAAAAAAAATTACACTAAGTGCTCACGAGGTGCGCACGTGTGCGGTATAATAAAATCCTATACACACACAATAACCTTATCCTACTTGCATTACGGCGCTAACTTGTGAGCACCAAGTTTTTTTTTTAGAGCTTACGGTTTAGAATTTAGAGTTTAGCATTTAGGGTTTAAGTTACAGTATTAAAATTATTTTTTTAAATAAAAAGCACACACATATACATTGAAAGATGATGTGTTGGGCGCTTGAGTGAATGTTGGGTGTCCCAAAGTGTTTCGGACTCCCCGAGTGTCTCACATGCACTCAGGCGCGCGTGCGTGTATATATATATATATAACAATTTTACCCTGCACATCCGCTCCGTGCGCGATCATGGGCAACCCTTACAGGTTCGGGCGCCCGGAAGCTATATATATAGATATATAGATATATAGACACACACACAAGCAACCATGGACGGCATCCCATGTGGGCACCTAACGTTGCTTTAAGCAAAAATTTTGAATCTCTCTCATTAAAAACCAACACCACGATGGTTGTTGTATGCAATCAAAGGAGATAAGAAAGAATTTTATTTTAATTATATATATATATAGCAGGTTTTTAGCTTATACACCCAGTGTGCACACCCGTATAGGCTACCCTCACAGGTCCGGATGCCCGGAATTGCGGGTTGTGCAGGCTAATATTTCATTATATATATACAACGCGTGTGCGCGACTTTCATGTGTGACACTCTACATGGAATACGCTTTCCGCAAAATACCGCGCATGAATGTCGCGCACAGTAGTTGTGTGTGTGTGTGTGTATTTCAATTTACATCAACTAATCCTGAGATGATCGATCCGGCCCCATAATAGTTTCCCACAAGCTACCAGGGTAAATTGTGAAACACTCACAGCGGACGACCCATCAACCCAGAGTTTTTAGATCAATCGCCTATTAAAGGGAATTCATCAGTTAATTCTTCGAAGCTAGGACTCAATTCTTAGATGTCTAAGAAATTGAAAAAACACCCTACCGCTGCACCATTACTCTTCTAGATATATTGTTCGACTACCGTACGCGACTCTCATAAACATACAGGCACCCACACACCCAGTCAAGCACGAGAGATGGATAACATATCAATCACGTGTGTCATGATGACAACACCGCCATGCGACAGCTCTCCATTCTAAGAGGATTGTGTATACACACACATACATGAACGTGTTATGTTGTACACACGCATAGATTAATTTGATCCTACCTGTGCAGATTGATAGTGCCGGTAGAAGACTCATAAGGTATGAATCCTAGCGACCCCCAAGTGGGGCCCACCCACACTATGAGTCATTATTGAGTCTTGTGCAGATATGAGTTTTGAAGGATCAAATTTTCCCCACGCATGCCATGACCTGAAAGGGGGTGGTCATTTGGGCACCCTGCCATTTAGGCGCCCCCTCTTAGGCACGGGCGCTTGCCATGCGTGCATTGTAACATTTCCATGTATATATCAAATTTCATACAGGTATTTAGTTGAATTATTGGTGTTACTCACGGTGGCAAAAGGCAATTCGTTTGCCCCCGCATAAGTTGTGATGTTAAGGGACATTTAATTAGATGTGGACAAGAAAAAGATTGTACGCCCACATACAACAAAATTTAGTTATTTATTAGATAAATATTTGCTATTGAATTATAGAGAATAGGGAGAACAAGAATAAAAGAACTAATGTAATATTTTATTTTTTTATTTCCTTTGCCAAAGTTGGCATTCTGGACCACACATCTTATTCCGGTTCAGTGAGAAGTAGCTGTCTATCTCTTTTTCTTTAACTACCACCCTTTTCAATGGCTTGAATATTTATGCTGTCTAAATAAGAGACAAAAGTTGGATGAAGATTCTCCATTATTTGTATTTGATTGTTTCATTTATCATCATTAATATTAATTATCACCATTTGGTCACTGACTTATTATGTAAGACCCAAGTGGAGAAACAATTAGCCAAATAATTAGCTCATACAAACAAAACATAAAAATTCTTTTAATGAATCAACCTCCTCTTTTCTGTTAAGATAATGACTAGTTTTAGAGAAGAAAAAATAACAGTTGTGTATTTTTCTAGCAATAAGACAATGGAAACAATCAATTACTAAATAACTTTGGCAATGAAAACAATTAATGTATCTTAACAACCTCACTTTAACCTTTCTTTCATTTGAAATTTTATCTTAACACGTGTAAATTCTTTACATATAAGTTATTATGTTATATATTAACAAATCAACGCTTAGGGGAAAAAAAAGTAGTAACGAGGGCATGTTTAGATGTTGAAGGAAGGTTCAATATCAGTAAAAACGTCATCAGAAGTTGCGAAATCTACCGATGCCGCGTGTTTGCACTGCGTATTGTGACACCATGTAAATATCGGGTGTATCCGAGGAAATTGAATTTGCAATCCTCAGGTCGAATCCAGCTTCTCAGAACTGAATAGTTTGTTGCAGGAAGGCTCAATTCCTGGGGAAATTGTTGAGTTACAATTCAAAAGGAAGATACAATCACTGGAATGTAAAGTATCAATAGGAGAGGATCGTTAGTACCTGAGCTAGTTCCTTAACGGTGATGGCTCGGTTCCCCTCCCGCTCGAAGTGCTCAAAAGCCGTACTTGCCATTTGTTCCCACCCATCCAAGGCCTCGAGGTGATGGGGACTGATTGCAGCAGCACAGAATTCCTCGAAGTCCATCTTTCTGTATGAGAGTGGCTCCAACTGGAGATGATATTATTTATAAACATACAAGTTTTAGAAAAAGTATACACTAGCAAATGAGAAAGATTGTACGTCCTTGGGAGGTTAAAAAAATGTTTTTGATACGAGAAGAGGAATAACTGTTTTCTTGTCATAAAAAATTTGCTTTAAGCTTATATGTGTACTCGAATATGTCAAAACCGCAGAGTATAAATTCTGTAGTAATGGTAATGGTGGAGGCATAGAAAAGAAACATAGCAACTGCAAAAAAAAAAAAATGGCAGCAGGAATGGATGCCTCACCACATTTAAGATATCGATAACCTTACTCTCCTTCATTGCCTCGGTTGCATTTTGCAATAGGGCCTGCACAAGGATAGACATAGAAGTAAATGACAGTAGAAATTATGCAACTGAACAATCACATTTTGGATCTTGGCAAACAAATTCAACTAGACTGACCATTCGAAAGTTGTCGAACGATATGTGACCTTCTCCGTTTGGTGCTAGCAGCTTAAACTGTGATCTTAGATAAAACAGCTGATCCTCTGTTAGGGCTTTGGATAGTGCCTGAAAGGTGCGATGCAATAAAAAAATATTAAACAAGTCAGATAGAGTATACAAACGTCGTATAAGTTCTGCATGTTGCTGTAAGACAGACTTGAGGTTTAGACAAGAAATGATGAATTGAATATGATGGGTGCAAAATTGTTTGGCCAGGAACCGCTGTTTGTATGTTTGTTGTACTATTGCCTTAATATAAGATAAGAAAATAGGTTCAGCAATCAAGTTTAAATGATTTTTATTTTTTAACAATTGGACGTGATCAATTAAAATTGAAAGGTAAAAGAACCATGTCACGGCTTTGTGACATGAAATAGAACTATTTAGTTCTGACTCCTTGTTCTGTCTTTGCCGCATTGGACATATAACCAAAGCATAATAACTAGTCAAAATAGAGAAAGACAGAAAATACTAAATTCTCTGTAGCTACTCGCTCCTTGTATATATGAAGCAAATAAACACGCAAAGGAGCAACCGATCAAGCCATTAGTGCACACGAACGTATACCTTCAAAGCGGCTCGTTTTAGAGGTGTAGCACGGAGATACAACTTCACTAACTTAAATATTAGTATATCCAGAGGAACTTGACAGTGCTCATCTCGCAACCAAGGGTGTGCTATCACCAGATAAGAAGAGTTAAATTTTCAGACAGTATAATTGTAGTCATAAATTCCAATCATCATGATAAGCATAAGCAAATAAACAACACTTTGAGAAGATACAAAAATTAGTTGAATGAACTATAGATATAATATCTAAGAAAATGGTAAATGTGGAAAGTATGAATGTAGTTATTCTAGAGCTACACATCAAAAACAGGATAAAACTGTGGAAACTACAAATGTAAATTGAGCTGAAAGATTACTAAAAGTTTCACAAGGAAAGGTGACTATTTTAAGGGATGGAGGCTTTACTTAGAGATTGGGCAGCTGTCATTCTTTTTCTGTAGTCCTTGTTCAGAAGTCTTTTAACAAAATCCTTAGCTTCTGGAGACACATCAGGCCAAGGGGAATCCACAAAGTTGGGATCAGCTCTTAAGACAGCACGGAAAATTCCTGATTCTGTCCGTGCCCAAAAAGGCCTGCTACCACATAACAAGATATATGTTATAACACCAATACTCCATATATCTGCCTCCATGCTATATGATCTATGCAGAACTTCAGGGGCAACATAGTATGCACTTCCCACAATGTCATTAAGTCTTTCATCTGCACATTATAAAGAACATTGAAATAATTATCAACAGAAACACGTAAAAAAGAACAGGGAATAGTGGATTACATGGGAAGCAAATATGACAACTAGTGGTAGGCTAGCCAGGGACAAAAATACTCACTACTAAGAGAACAAAACTACGTTAGGCCTGAGGAATCCATTTTAAGTTACACTTTGTGGCATGCCGTCATAATTATACTTCATTCCTTCTTGACCAGTGAGGAAGTTACTTTACCAAATTGGTAGTTGAGTGAATATACTGGGTGAATTAATAATTTAAACAGTCGATGGCATACCAATACAAAGAGCTTAATCAAACAAGCTAACCAAAAAGAATTGAATGCCAAACCAAACCGAGCAAGGGTAAGTGGGAAACTATTGAATAATTTTTTATTCTTTTTATTTTAAATTTTATATATTTTAAATTTTTCGAAAAAAAAAAACACAAAAGGTATAATTTTTTAAAAACTCATTTGTTTAATTTGAAGGTTGACAAAACTGCCACAAGAAGTTGTACTAGTGACATCACCTTTCTGGAGAAAATGCTGAAATGTAGGACAACTGCAGGGATGAAATGAAACGAGAACTGACAAGCTCATAATACCCGTAACCAAGGTTGGTAGCCTCAGAAAAATGTCCTACTACTCTTGCAAATGAATTCACAAGGGATGTATGTCATATGACTCAAGAAGCCGTACACTCCTGAGAATATAGACTTAAACCACTTACATTATGTGGGAAAAACTGAGCTACTAATACATAATACTGAATCTACAAACAATGCATTACAAAATGTTTTTCGTAATACAACAACAATAATCAAGCCTTTATTCCACTAAGTGGGGTCGGTTATATGGATCCTCCTATGTCATTGGACTTGATTCCCTACCATATCATCAGCTATAAAAAGGACAGTTTGGAGAATGAAGCTCCCGCCAATGCAAATCTCGAGGAAGAGTCGGACCACATTGGATCTATTCTACGCAACCTTACCATGCATTGCAAATGTTGTTTTCGTAACTTGAATCTGTGACCAATAGGTCACTAAACAACAATTTTACTATTGCACTAAAGCTCTCCTTCACTATATTATCATCTATATTTAAATAAATTTTATCTCATTTTATTGTTGCTAACCAAATCTTCTTTGGTTTGCCTCTCCCTTGATTAATGTATGTATTTGTCATGTTGTCACATCACCTAACTAACACATTTATTGATCACCTAAGTATAGGTACAAAGTGTTTTTCGTGATAAATGAAAAAAATAGACAAAATCAAGGATAGCAAATAAAATTTGTCATATAACTCAATAACTGAGATGCAAATTGTGTGATCTGAAATTTAAGAACACAATTATTAGGTTGGAGAAAGCTCCAAGTAGTAAAGACTGACACAGTTTATTCATTATAATGATTTATCAAGAATACCAAGTATATAAGATTTGAAATTTAAGCACACATTTACCGGGTTTGTAGAGTAGTAGCTCTAAGATATCCATATTGGGTTTGCCTTCTAAGTCATCTATTGCTATATCAATTTTTGAGCCTTTAATTGTTAAATTAAAGGCACCATATATTGTAGATCTCTTAAATTTCAAAACTCTTAGATCTAACACTTTCCTGCATTATTCATTGAGTTGAAATTTTGCTTTCTAATACTGTTAAATACTTCTATCTTGCTTTCATGTTAAACCTGAGGTTTAACCCTTCCCCATTCAACATTAGCATTGCTTAAGTTGGTTGTAGAGACTCCATCTCATGCACTAACCCACAACAACTGAGGATATTAGGGTTATCAATGTATGGATAATTGAGAACAATTATCAGGTCGAAATAGTTTATTGGTAACAGTGGATACTACAAGTTGTCACAAAACAATTTGAAATATGATTCAAGAATGATGTGATCAAACAAGTAACTACTGTATAAAATTCTACAAATCCAAAGCCAACTAAAGAATAATTGAAAAGATCCGCTAGAAAAATCTGAAGCAATTTCAATTGGCATCTTGATGTGATCAAACTCAAAAATGTCTTCCAAGTAGCCAAGTTAAATATGAGTGCCACGAGATGTTGACAATTATTAATTTGTAACCCTTCCCACTTTTCTCTTTCCAATCTAATAATACTTATATCCTACTCAAGATTATTATTACTTCTCATCATTTCCTGCTGTACTTTGATAGATTTATGTTAATGCAACAATTCTTACATGATGTTTTCATAAAATAATAAAAGATGAAAAAAGAGGAAGAGGACTCTGTTCCATTACTGCAAAAATCTGTAACATACCTAAAATAAAATGCAGAAGATGATAGGTTGAATGGCACTTTCAAAAACTTCAGTGGCAAAGGAAATTCACAACAAATGGTACCAGACCAAACAACAAAAGGAACCCATAACAAAATAGGAGAACATTTTCATGTTTAGCATCGCCAAAAAAGCAATCAACTAGACCATGCCACTAAACAACGCTCACCTGGTTTAACAAAATCGGAAAGACCAAAATCAATCAACTTCATCTGAGCATTTTCATCTCTGGTGGTGAAAAGAAAATTCTGTTGTTAAATACAAGGAAGAAATATTAACAGTGCTGAAAAACATATGTGGAAAAAGAAATGAACAGAAGAATATCCTAAGTTGCTCCTGTAAAATAAGAGATCTAAAGTAATATCATGTCTGCATAAATTGGATCAAAGTTCTCTATGATACAAACCTCTGGCTTTAAATCACGATGCACAACACCTTGAAGATGACAAAAGGCAATTACACTCAGTATTTGAATAACTATAGCTTTTGCATCCTCCTCTGAGTACCTTCCACCTCTTGAGAACATAAGGGGAAAAAGCAATACAAAAGTTATTAATTTCCAAATTCAAATAATCAAATAGATATAAATTATGGCCAATAAAATCACTTTTTTACCTGGATAAAATTCTTTCTAATAATTCTCCACCTTCACATAATCTGGGAAAGAGAAAAACATATTGTTGAGTTCCAAATTAACGGAACTACTACATAATTTTTTTTAAAAAAATAAGTGCTGCCCATCATCTTAGAAGTGTTCATTTTAAAATTTGTATGGAAAAGTTTTATCCTATTTCCTTAATGCGGGATACAAAGTGGAAAGTAAAGAGGCATATTAGGAGGATACTACATGCAAAAAGTTTTAGATATATCAACTCTATCTTGTGACATGGAACAAATATCAGATGTAGAAACGCTGTTACTCATTGTTAAGCTAACTAGAGTTAATTAAGACATACTCCATGACTACGTAGACGTTAAGTGCATCCTCACATGCATCATAAAATTTGACAAGATTATTATGGTTGGACAAGGCTTTGAGGATTTTGACCTCTCTACGGACGTCTTCAATCGATATTGGTGTTGTCATCTGTAAAAACAAGAAAGAACCTGTGAAGTTTTAAAACACCCATTCCAATGTTAAAATGCAGTGCCCATGAAAACATGCTTACATAAAAAAATCAAATTTGCAGTCACCCTAACATCAAATGCACCTAAACCTTAGTTCACAGACAGCTCATCAAACTACAGGAAGTCATTACCAGGTATGAATGGCTAAGTTGTCAATTAATGTATAAGGAATCATGTTCCAGAATTGAAGGTTCACTGAATAAAGTAAAAAAGCTATATAAAAAGTCCATCAAAGTATATACCAGCCAACATGATAAGAATAACAACAAAATGGCTCAATTCAGCAAACATCAATTGTATGTTTAATCTTTTCTTAGTTTGTTTCTGAGAGACACATGCAAACTATGATAAAAATTTGGAAAGTGCCACTCATGAAATTCATTCTGAGCAACCAGGGTGTTTGTTCCTTGCAAATTTAAATGCTAGCTCATCTTAGCATTCATATCAGTGGGAAAAACTCGTATCAGATGTAGTGAATGGAATATAATGTCTATCATTGATAATGCATTATGTTCTCTGCAGTTTCTCCAGCTTACTGGTTTGCTAGCCTTATACAGTATAGGACTCTTCAATGAAGTAATTTACAAAGAAGTGAAAATTTGCGCCCAACTCCAACCATCAGATGCTTAAATTAGAGTCTGAAACTGCAACTTTGAAGAGCACAAGACAAAAATGTTATATACTTCTGTGTGAGCTAATAATTGAGACACAGTTCATTTATACGTTGGAGAGAAGGCATGCGCTAGACTTTTATTCGTACTAGTGTAAGGAACCAGGTTGAAATTAACTATAATTTATGAAAACGAAGCTAATAATCAAGAGCTTCTCTGTACCGAAACAGCGAATTGTTTGCTGACTCGTGTCTCGAAGTGCATAATTTAGTAGTATATGTGGCCAAGCAAAATTCTCCACTCCTATCTCCACCCCTACCCGGCCACCCCCACCATCCCTAACCCATCACCGCATAAATTGATTTCAAAAAATTGAGGTCAAACCAAACAAGAGCAAATATCTCATGGAAATCTTCTACTCGTGATATGAATAAATCGTCAAAAAGCACCTTTTGGCATACCACCGCACCTTAGCTTTGGAGATAATCTTGACGGCGACAAGTTGACCCTTGATCTCCCCTTTCTTGGCCGTAGCCGAGCACGTGTGGCCAAAGTGTCCCCTTCCGACTTCCTTCCCAAGCTCATACTTCGCCCCGAAGTTCTTCCCGTAACCGAAATTCTTATCCAGAGTCGTCTCCTCCTCACCCGCCTCGTCCTCGGGGATCGGCCCCTCCTTCGGCTTCGGGGGGCCCAGCCGCTTCGCGATGGCGGCCCTTATATGCTTCGCCGGAGACGGCGGCGGGAAGGGCCGCAGAAACCTTCGCGGGGTGGACCTAGCAGGGGAAGGCGAAACCCCGGCGGGGAGAGGGCTGGCGAAGCCTTGCGGGTAGGGGGAGGCGGATGCGCTGGTCGAAGAGTGGGAAGGGGTGATGCCTCCTGTCCGGCTCTTGCTAGCCGGGGTCGCTGGAGAAGGGCTACCCGTTACTTCTCCAACCTTTCCATGCCTCCGTTTGTCGGCGTCGCCGTCTTCGGAGACGGAGACGTTCTTGCCGTAGCACAGACCCATAGATCTCCCCCGCCTTGCTTCCTCTTCTTCCAATCTCCTCTTCTCGCTCGATTAGGGATTTAGATCGATCGATCGATCGAGGTGGAAGACGAAGGAGAGGTTAAAGGGAGAGAGAGAGAGAGAGAGAGAGAGAGAAAGGTGTCAAAGAGACGGCAGTTGAACAACAAGAAAGAGCGTGTAATTATAATTAAATGCCCTCGCGGCGTGGACCCAAACGGTAATATTTATATCTAGAAGGGGCCAAACGGTAAGAAAACAATAAAGTTTGAGCCAAGTCAGCAGTGAACAAGAAGGCTCAGTTTGCACATGGTCCCATCTTTTTCTCGATCTGCTAACGATGCAAATCAGGCAACGGCATTGTTGTGCACACTTGAGCCAATTGTGAAACACGTGTTGCATCTTCAATGCACGAAATCTGTGTCTGATAACTTAAACGTAACAGGGGTTCAGGCGTGCCCGTGCTATCGTGGAGCGCGTGAACCCAAAGACTAAATAACGTTGAATTAAGTAAATAAATATATAAATAATATTACAATTTAAATAATAATAATAAATGCGAAAACTACTTCTCTATTTACTTTTCCCTGAAGTTTTTAAGTATAAAAGAGAAAAATAATAATAATAAAAGCTTAGCTTTTATTATTACACCTGTTAACTTTTTATAAATTATTTTTTTTTGCCTTTAAAATTATGTAAAACTTATCTTCAATATGATTTTATATTAATTGTAAATTTATGTATATATTTTGAAATTTCCTAGAATCAATATGTTTTTTTTTCCATCTTTAAACCATAGTGCTATACTATTTTAGCTTCTTCTTTCTCGTATCTAAATTTCTTCTCGTCACTTTTGCTTCGTATTGCTTATCACTAGTTTATAACGAATATGAATGACAATTTCACGTGAATAGAATCTGATATCGAACTCATATAGAGAATTAAGGAAACCAAAGAACTATCAATATCCGATGATCCTGTCTGTAAGTGAGTCAGCGGACATCGAAAAGCGCCTTGCACAGTCGGACAGAGAATTTGCTGACGATGTAGCACTCGGACACACTCGGCTGATGTGCAGCAACAGCGAAGGAGCACTCGGATGTACTCGGCGAGGGACGTAGCGATGTAGAGTCACTCGGATCTGCACACTGAAGACGAACAGACAAGCGTTAGCCACCAAACAGGAGTCGTCACTCCGTGTTTGGTCCTCCGACGCTCAAGTTAGCCCACCGATCAGAAATAGGTTCGCTAGAAGGAAATGAATGGAAGCAAATTCTCGCGTACGTGCGCGTAAGAGAGCGTAAGGGAGAAGATTCCTTGCCAACTGTAGAAACGTGGCGATTTCTTTCCATGCTGGGTTGTCTATATAAGGCTGCTCATGATTGTGTCCGCCACGTGTCTTCATCTGATAGGTTCATTAACTTGCAAGGAATATTTGTTGGAGCAATCTAGTGCCCTAGATTTTGATGTTTGGACATTGGTTTAAGTTGGGTTTATTGTTATACTAATATGCAATGTGAGTTTGCAGGAGACAGGTACAACAGGTAAAATCCAAGGGTAAAGTCTTGGCAAAGGAGCAAGTCTAAGAGTGAGTTTGGCATGTATATTGTATGTAATGGCTGCATAAATCCAAGGGTGTAGTCTTGGCAGCA
>JBBPFQ010000107.1:5399631-5422828 GCA_037974815.1 Kaempferia elegans | reverse complement strand
TTTTTTAAGTGAGCGCCAATCCTATGTTTTAGTTAATTTTGAGTGTCCTTTTGATTTTTGCCCTTCTATATATATGTACTTTTGTTATACTATGCGTCTCTCGGGGCACACCCACGTGTGCCTCTGAGGGGCACGTACCCATGTGGGTACTTGCCAATGGGTGTGTGCACATGAGGGGTACCTGCCCACGTGGGCATCTGCCACATCGACAGGTACCCCTCAGGTACGCACGTGGGTGTCCATTAGAGGGCGCACAACATAACTATGCTATATATATAGCATCCCCGTGTACGTGCTCTCTGCGATCCTAAGGGGCAACTGCCCATGTACCCTTCAGACTCTTCTATAGACAACTCGTGAGCACCTAGTGTTAATTTTTTTTAAAAAAAATTACTTCCTTTACCCTAAATCCTAAACACTAATCTTAAAAAAAATTAACACTAGATGCTTATTGTTGGGAATACAATTAAAGTCTCACATTGGGAATACATGAAAAAAAATCTTGTATTTAAAAGAAGGAAGATATCTTCATTAGAATGAGGTCTTTTAGGTAGAACTCCCCAAAAATAAATTCATAAGGCTTAGGGCCTAAAGTGGACAATATCATATCATTATGAAGATATGTGAATTCTTTTGGCCCTAACAAGTAGTATCAAAGTCATAGTCCAAATCAAGTCATGCCAGTGGAATAGTGACTTTTAATGAAAGAAGTGGGAGCTTCCAAAGTAGTGAACTCTAAGTGAACAGTCCAAGCAGGACAAGATGACTGAATCCTTGGCAGAAATCCTGGGAGAGTGAACTCTAAGTAGTGAAAAGTCTAAGCATGTCAAGAGTGATGAGATACTTGGTTGAAATCCTAGGGAGTGAACCCTAGGTGGTGAAAATGTCTCAGAGGATTGGAGCAGGTCAAAAGTGTTAAGATGTTTGAGGAAAGATCCAAAGCAAGTCAAGAGTGACAAGATGTTTGAGGAGAAGTCTGGAGCAGGTCAAGAGTGACTGGATACTTGAGGGGAAAACAATCAAAGTCCAACATTAGAAATACATCAAAAAAATCATAAGTTTAAAAAATATAAGTTATCTTCATTGGAATGAGACATTTTGAGTAGAGAAAAAAACAAATCAATGTGGTTTATGTTGGTTTAGTTAACACTAATGATCTAATTCGGGTGTTTTGATATATGACAAATAGTTAAAGTTAGTTATTGTGCATTCTAAGTTGTTTACGAAGTGTATATGACTAAAAGACTTGAGAGGACCTAATACTAAGTTGAAGTCTAGTTGGGAACTAACAAGAAGACCAGATAGGTTGATATCTAATAGGAATCCAGTTGGGTTCGCGGGACCTAACAACTGGCTGATGGGGTATCTGTAGGAAAACTTGGTGAGTCAAAGAGTTGAGTAAGTTTGTAAATGATAAACAAGGTAAGCACTAGAGAAGAGTGATCTAATAAGGACAAGCCCAAATGGGGTAGTAGATACTAGTCCAACTTAAATCCATTTTAGAAGTTTAAGTTGAGATCAAAATTAGATTATGGTCTTAAGAAGATATGATCTAATTAATAATGCTATATTATTTTAAGTACTAACTACTTTTTGCAAGTTATTTATTGTTATTTAGACTAACGTGTCTTGCAGGAGCTAGTTGGCAAAAGTTCACTTCAGATAAACAATATTTGAGGGTCGCGGCGCTGCAGGAAGGCGTGTTGGAGCTGAACGAAGGCGCCTTCGGGCAAATAAGTTTCGATAATAAGGTTTCGTTACAGGGAGGTGCCTCGGAGCACATTCAAGGTACCTAAGAGTGCATTGAAGGTGCCTTGGAGCTGATGGAGGTGCCCTCGCATGGATAAAAGCCGAGGGTTGCAGATAGAATAAGCGTTGTCGAAGGCACCTCGTGCTATTGGAGGCGCCTCCAACTGTGTTTAAATGAAGCACTCGGCCAGCAACTTTAATACAACTATTACATGAGCTCTTATGATCATTCTGGTACTACATCCTTATGCTGCTTCTGTACTAAAACTCAACTACGTCCAACACATGAACACATCCATTTCGACATCTACATGTTGGTAATGAATTTTTTTATTATGCATACTTAATATACTTGCAAAAGGAAAGTATAGAATGTTACATTTTTATCTTTCTTTGTATTCAATATTAAAAGTTAGTAAATTACCAGTTGGAAAGGTCTAAAGAACCTGGGTCTTGGAGTATGAGTCGTTGAATGCTCCGAACCAAGTAAATTGGTGTGTTTTGTTCTCTCTTCCATTTCAGTTACTTGTTTTGATTTCGGTTGGACACTTATTTTTTAAATTTTGAAAAAAATATTTTCAAATACATGTACATTATTCCCCTCACGTGCCAACGATCTTACAACTTAGACCCAAAGTGGACAATATCATACTATTATGGAGATATGTGAATTCTTTTAGCCCTAACACTCACAAGTTGCTCATAGATGGATGTATTAATATTGGGTAATAAACAAATTATATAGATATATATTATAACTGGGTATATGATTCTTGCAAACTGACTAATCTTGAGATGGACGGTCCGGTTTCATATTCTATCCATCAAGTAAATTCAAGAAGTATGGTGGCTCCTGACATGGCGATCCAGTGTCACTAGTAGTTCCATCACCTATGTCTGGCCCTGCATTCCACCATCAAGTATGTGGCTCCTGACATGGTAATCCAATATCACTAGTAGTTCAATTGTCGTAAATATGTCGTACGTGGAAATTAAATCGTGACTACTTGAGAATGCATCCTGCCTCTTACCACCACACTAATGCCCTGTTTGCTCGGGAGAGCGGAAAGTAAAACTAAGGAAAAGTTTCTGCAGTGGAAAAGTTTCTATTGTTTACTTTATTAAAATTTTTAGAGGAAAGAGAAAGACAATCCATCCGCGGATCATTTTGGAGTTAAAATTGATCCCCTCAAAATCGAACGGAAAGCAGATGATGGGAAAAAAATGACGCATGTACCCCTTTGCATTCATAAAATTAAACTATATACCAAAAAAATGACGCATGTACCCTTTTTAACTCACAAAATAAC
The DNA here is from genome assembly GCA_037974815.1 of Kaempferia elegans. Classification (NCBI taxonomy): domain Eukaryota; kingdom Viridiplantae; phylum Streptophyta; class Magnoliopsida; order Zingiberales; family Zingiberaceae; genus Kaempferia; species Kaempferia elegans. Next base: position 5,419,769 of record JBBPFQ010000107.1, on the reverse strand, counting down.
ATTATTACCTAGTATATATCTATCTTTTGGTAAAAAAAAAATATTAATCATTTTTCTTCTCTCACTCCGAGGATAATTTTCCACCATAAATTTATTTCCCTTCCTTATCCACACATTAGAGTAAATAGAACATAAAATAATTTTCAAGAGATACGTTAGAAAAAAAAATAGGAGTAAAATTGTATTACTTTAAAGTGATTTAAAATTTTTAGATTTATTGAAATTGATTGATGGACTTATATCATTCAAAATTTTATAAGTTTGATTTTTTTTTTCCAAATTAAGAGAGCCCATTAATAATATTAATTGATTAATAAGTATTATTGTCTGATAAATTTGCTATAAATTTTATTGAGCATTTATAAGTTTAAAAAATCATTACTTTTATTCACCAATTCATAATTAATTTAATTTATTAAATTAATTATGAATGTCATAAATATTATTTCATACTTAATATTTCAATTATTTATCAAATTTATATAATTTAATAGAAAATCATTACCAGATTAAAATTCCTATGTGCTGTGACCCTTATCCCGTCTCTATTCGTCTATTTCTTGAAATAATAAAAAAAAACAAGAAAAACAATTAAAATCTATAAAAATATAAATTTTATTTGTAAAAACCTTTTATTATATTTATAAATTTTAAATATAAATTTAATATCAATATTCTGGTGAATAAAATTTTCCAAGACTTTTTAATTATTAATTTTTGTTGTTTTAATATCAAGGTTAATTGGGCTTCAATGAACCTGACTGAGTATCTGAATGACAATTTCTCGGAACTGTGGATGCAATATCAGATCCAAATAAAAAAGAAAAAAAAATATTTATCCAAGATAGATATATATATAATTTTTCTCAAACCCACAAACTATTTTTATTGATAGTAAAAGTAAATTATATACATATTTAATATGATATTAATTATAATATATATTTTTTATTGAATAATGATAGTTAGATGGAAAAAATAAATTATTAATATAGAATATATTCAATCTTTTAACAGTATATTTATGAATATAAATATCATATACCGATAAATATATAGATGAAGAATATAAAATATAATCCAAACATAATCCATTGCTACCCCTATACCATGTGGCAAAAGGTGAAATCGTCCGCCCTCAGCGCCCCCTGTTAACTCGTCCCCAGACCAACATGGAGGAGGTAAATCACGGATGACTACTAGCCATAAATGTAAATGGTTAAGACACGAGGATTGCCACCCCTACACCAGACAGAACATGAGATGGAAAAGAAATGGCCTGTACAGTGCGTTTGGTCCATGCACAGCATGGACAGCAGTCCAGTTACCATTGCGTTTTATTTAACTGAAACAGATTCCCTGTTAAGAGAAAAGACATACAGCTGCTTATTCTCACAACACGAGTAAAGAGAGTGAAACATGCAAAGCCAAAATCTCAACAACGCGTAAAGAAGCCGCCGAGTCCCAAAGGCTTTTCTTCGTCATGTCGTACTTCATAACGTCAGCTCCCATATGTCCGGATCTGTTCTGTTCAACAACAACAAAATGCACATTTTAAGACAATAATAAGGTGGTTAGGTCGGACAATGGCTAGAGAAACAACTTGGAGATTCTTTGTTTTACCATTGCTGGTTTTTCCGAAACTCTGATAGAACTGGATATATGTTTTCAAATGCTGTGTATGTCTCATCTCTCACCTGTCATAGCTCCCAATCAGCGATGGGATTAGCTTAGGCTTTTACTGAATGCCATGCCAAAACTAACCTTAGCACCAGTGATAACAATTTTCCCGGACACAAATATCAGAAGCACAATCTTTGGTTGCTTCATCCGGTAGATCAGACCAGGGAACAGCTCTGGTTCATACTGTTGAAAGCAGACAACCAAACATAGTCGAGAACAATGGAAATGATTAAGGTTACACATGCAAGAGGAGAAACTGAATTATACAATGACGGGCAAAGATTCAGAGATGATGGGAGTCATAACCAACCCCAGCCCCGCTGTATATAAGGTTATATGAGCAAAATATATCAGCTTAATAAAAAGCCAGACAAACACAGATAAAAAAATGGAATACAAAGAGAGAAGCTGCAATGCTGCAAAAAGAATGGCTGTTGTAGTGTATTTTCGTGGATGATTGATAACTTGCATGCTCTTAGTCAAGGTATCAAGAAAGCATAAGTTTGTAACCGACACCACAGATGATAAAAAGCATACTAAAACCCCCAAAAAAAACATTAAGGTTAGACTATTTGCTTACGCTGCAAAAGGCACCATGAGAATATGAAAGGCCTTCTAGCCTGATAGGGAATTTGACATCGCATGAGCCCACAATATTTTGGACCTTGAAATCCTAGTATGCATTAGAATATCAGATTGAATATGAAAACAAAATAACCACAAAGGAGGTAGCAAAGAAGAAAGCACCAACATGAAGGTGATCACCTTAAACTTTGCTGGAAAGCCGAGCTTCTGAATTATTCGTGCAAACTGAAAAGTAAATAATAAATTAGTTAGTGATAAGTTAGAATTGAAGACATAAACTCATATGAACAAACATAAAATTTTGTAGGGAAGTAGGAAACTAAACCATATATCATTTTAAAATTATTGAAGTGATGAGACCCAATTCATCAGACCTTCCTTGCTGCAAGTTTCGACTGATGCTCACTTTTTGCTCCCGTGCATACCTATTGAAAGTCAGCAGAAGATCAAAAACAACCTGTGTCCAAATATTTCAACAGAGAAAAGCTAAAATAATGAATATGCTAATTTGAATGATGTATAAGATAATGGCTGCTAAATCATACCATGTCAAGAAAAGGCTAATATAGATATTCATAGCTTGCAACAGGGTTCAGAAGCAGTAAAGACCAATGCTAAACTAGTATTCATTTATTTTCCATGTTTAATGGAATCATCTCTAGTCTCCATTGAGAAATTGATACGTCAACAAGGATAAGATCAATGTACAAATGTAATAAGTGCTACGTAGGATATGGGGGAAATGATGTTTAAGACATAAGTAATAATTTAGTCCATGGATCACAAGGGTTCTATGCATGCTATCCAGTTGCGTAAAAAGGTGATGCATCAATTGTCATAGTATAATAAATGTAATAGTCGCAATATGCAAATACTTAAGACAAGCAACTTTTTCTGAACGGTAGATATAAACATTGGTAATGATAGGATCAGTAAATATCAATCCTATAGCTTGGTAACCAGTAAATATTCAGGCTTCTGTCTGATTTCTAAAATCATGCAATAGTACTAAAATAAAGCAAACCACTTCCATGGCAAGTTAAATTATTAGTTATCACAAACAATCCCAAATTTGGAGGGAAAATGGGAATGTGATTCCAGATACGTCTATTTCATATAGTACAATTAAGGACAAATTTTCAGTCAACAACACCAACATGTACAAGGATAATTAAAAGCAAAATAATTTCATTCTCACTCAGTACCAGTTGCAGTGAAAATGGACTAGTTCTCTCTGACAGTGGCCTTATGAATTTAGTTGAAGTTGCAAGAACCCTAGTGCAATAAAATTTTCACTAAAACGTCCTCAATAAATATATGTCAGAGAATCAACAGCACAAAGTACAGACATCTAATACAGATCAGTTTGTAATAAAGGAATCTGTGAACTCCTTTCCAAGTAATTTATATTTGTTTTTTGTTGTATTTAGTGAACAACATATTGCCTAACCAAAAACCAACTTATTGCATAACCAGTAGGGGGCACACAAGTGTACACCTATAGAAGATAGCACAATAAAATTTGAAATATGCAAAAAAAAAAAACATAAACCTTCATCTGAAAACTCTATATACCTAGGAAAATCCAAATTGAAGTTTCTCAGTATCTAGAAGGTAAGAAGGGTATCCATGGAAATGTGATAATTTAAGAGATTTCAAACTCTATGGAGGATATCAATGTGAACATACAAGATGCTGCCGAACTGAAGCATACCAGTAATGCAAATCAGCAGAAAGTAATTCAAGAAACACAATCAGGTCTTTCATCCAAAATAGGCCATAAAATTTCAAGTCAGAAAGAAAGCAAAATTTAGAACTTCCTAAGTAGACAGAAGAGGATAATTAATTACCATCTTTCCTGATGCAAATATCAGTGCAGTAGTTTTTGGCTCTCTTATTCGCATAATAACTGCTGCAAAACGCTGCATGATGGAACAGAAAATCAATCAAGCTACATAACCTACTTGAGACATATTTGTTGCAGAGCACATTATCTTAGCTTACTATTATATAATCAATCAATCATAATACTGTCATTATTATATTAGCTTACTAATAGGATTTGACCTCATCATGGTAATAGGTATTTACTTGAATAAAGAAAGTTCTTGTCTTAAAAACCTAAGCCCCTAATTAGGGCTAAGAAGTTACCAATATCTGCAGTTGCCTCTGATGCAAGAGAAGGCTAGACAAAATATAAATTTAGATATGAAACTATTAAGAATGAGAATAACACAACATTGTCTTAGTGGACCATAATACTTCTGCAACTAAACTAATTTACTGATTGGATTTAGTCGCATCTTATAGAGTACTAATTTACTTCCCAATAAGAGCTTAGAATATTTCCCACATTCTACAGTTTAAACTCATGGAAGAGAAGACACAAATGTTAACAAAATGAGAATAAGATAGGATTCCTTTAACAGGGTACACATTTTGATATATATGTGAAACATTTAGGTTGGTACTTTGAACTGTCATATGGAATTTGCACACAAATCCATCCCAAACTTAGCGTCCTCCCACAACTTGAATAAGTTGAAGATTGGATAAACATATGTCTTGTTTTGCCACGCACGAAATGAATTGGAAACACTATATTTAAATATTACCCTATATGTCATATTTCATGTGATGTGAAAGTTCAAGCCTTGCCCCCATCCCATTGCCAAACCAAGAATTTAATAGAAAATTTATAAGAATATCCCAGTTCTCAATATTTGACACACTTTAGGTAAAGTTTTGTTCAACTTGTCACTCAAACTTAAATAATCTTCACAGTGAAATACAGATTAGTTTTTCTCTATAGCCTTCAGTCTTCAAATCAGTACACACTCCTAGATTTCGCAATTAAGCCTAATTAAGTTCATATAGAATGAAATGCAGATTCCAGATGTTTCTTGTGCTAACTAATAATGATAATTTTACTCGTGTCATGAGAATAAAAGAAAGAAATGGCTAATAATAACTTCTACTCATCTGCCACGAGAATAAAAGAGAAATGATTAGCCATGCCAATGTGAGTACAACATTCCACAAGGATCAATAAAAACCCTGCATCACAAGATAAAAACTTCTACCATTAACTCATACCTTAGGGTTATACTCTGCATTACGAGCTTGTAGGGCAATGGCTTTAAGATCCAATTTACAGTCCAAATTGACTGTTGAAACAATATTCCTGGACAAGTCAGAACACAGAATTGAGATTCAGAATGAGTATGGAGAGATGATAATGAAGATAAGCAAGATAACCACCGCAGAGTTACTTTCAATATAAAAGGTCAGTAATTCACAACTAACTGAAACACCAAAGAGATACAAACTAAAAAGAGATCCTACAAAATTGGAGATTTTTTCCCCAAAGAAACACACTAAATCTCATGCAGTGTTTGGGATATGCATACTGAGCCTTATCTAGGAACATGTTTCCAGCTCTAAGCATGAATGAGTACCTACCGAATCTTTCAAGTTCTCTAGTTACTTAAAGACGAGAAAATTTACTAACAGCAAAAGAAAAAATATAGAAGTTGACACAAAAAGGAGCCAAAACACATTTAAGAAACTAACAAAAACTAATAGATAATTTCCCAGTAGAGCTGACAATTGGAATTCATTGTACTGTAATCACATATCAAAGGTGACAACAGAAAAGAAAGGTTTTGTTAAAAATGGAACAATCAGACTGTTAAAATGAAGGATTTTGATGTATAAATTCAGTTTCACTTAAACTTGTTGCAAAGGCAGTTGTTCAAATAGTCAACTGTTGCACATTAACAGTCACCTTGAGACTGTTTAAGTCTATACAGTACTTCCGTAAATCATAAGATTATCAAAGTTAGCTTCAGAGTCTTCTAGTAGTCCAATAAACATAATTTAGGGATGTCCATGGGATGTTGCCTTAACATCTTGCTACTGTCTGTCCATCCTCGAAATTCTTAAATTTTAGGGCAATGAGAACATTTCCGTCCATCATGTTCAAGGTGGCCAAAAGAGCAAATGTCCCATTGTAGTCAATTATTAACTAGATATAGTAGCTCTTGGCTAAGAAAGGATCTTTTGTAATGCAGTTAAAATTTTAAAGTTGTCTATTGGTATATTTGAACATGTACGTATATCTCAAAGTCTGAAACTATCTTTTACTCATTTTATCACCTATTGAACCCACATTTAACAGTTCTCGAATATTAATATATTTTTATTTCATCCTCTATAATGGCTCCTGGCGTATCTGCTACATCAAAACAAAAAAAAATGCATATTTATATAGTTAATGCAAAATGAAAATATTCTCATGATACCCCATCTGACAATGCTCAAAGAGGCGTCTGAAATATTTTATCAGGTAATAGCACCAATATGACATACGAGGAACTTACTGAAGCGTGGGAACAATGCCAGATGGGTGTTTGGAGAGATCAACAGGTTGGCTTCCCTCTAGGATCTGTTCAGCCATGAGCCAATGTCAAACTGGTCTTGTCGAGAATCAATAAAGCTTCCCTTTTCTCCAGTTATGTATATTCTGGCTTCTCCTCAACTCGAACAAAGTGACCTAATTCGCTCTTGCCCGTAGACGTGAAATCAGCACGATCTATCGATTTTTCGATTACTGAGAGAGAGGAAGTAAAGCAAAAGATGTACAGGGACAGGAAGGGAGGGAAAATAATTTCTAGATATCTCCCAAATCAACATCCAAAAATGCCGGCGCAGCAGCAAAATCCAGCATTGTCCGGCGAGGGAAGACCAGAGACCGATGGATTCGAGCGGAAAGTGGAATATATACGCGGAAAATCCAAACGAAATTGCGCTTTTATAGGAGAGGGAAACAGATCCGTGTGATGTAAAAGAAGAGGAAAGAGGGGGGACAGGACGCGACGAAACGAGAGGGAGAAGAGGTCATCGTCGCCCAACGGGATTATATGTAGGGCACATTTTTGCACATGACCCCTCAGAAGTTGACTTTTATAAGTTCAATCCTCAAAAATTCAAATACTTACGCAATAACAGTTGCCGTAAACGCTCGTGACCACGTCAGACTTTAAACCAGAGAGTACAAGTCAGCCTGAAAATTGTGCTCGAGTCGATCGTTGTCACGTGAAGCGCACTGCGCCCTGAGAGGTTTTGTTTTAGGGTTTCGAACCCATATCGCATTCTTTTTCGAGATCTCAGTTTGATCCTTCCTTTTCGTTGTGATCTCGCTTCATCTTGTGAAGGGGCAAGATGCCGTTCGGGTTGCCGGCATATGGCATCCAAGCGATGCTCAAGGAAGGGCACAAGCACCTCTCAGGTCTCGATGAGGCCGTACTTAAGAACATAGACGCCTGCAAGCAGCTGTCTGATATAACCCGCACTTCCCTCGGTCCCAATGGTCAGTCTCTGTAAATTCATTGGATCTGATCGATTTGTCGCAGTTATCATGATTGACTGACTGATCATCATGAATGTGAGCGAAATGCTTGTTGCATTTATGAGATCCAGTTATCTCTAAGAATTTCAGGCAGTTACAGTGTTTTATTCTTGATATCATATCTGAAGAGTTCATTCTGCAAGTGATTTGATATATTGGTTTTATTGTTGGTCAAGGACTAGGAGTCACTATGTTGACCATTCACCTCTGTTTGTAGTTTTCCTTTTTGTTGTTGTTTACCATGACTTCTTCAATTGTTTTCCATTTGGTATATATGTATTGTGGGTCTTATTTCATCATTGTCTTACTCTAATGGAAATCTGCATCTTTTGGTTTATGTGATCTTCTGATTATTTAATTCTGACACTTGTTAGGTATGAACAAAATGGTTATTAACCATCTGGATAGACTTTTTATAACAAATGATGCTGCCACTATAGTGGACGAGCTTGAGGTGCAGCATCCTGCTGCGAAGATTTTGGTTCTCGCAGGGAAGGCCCAACAGGAGGAGATTGGAGATGGAGCAAATCTAACAATATCATTTGCAGGGGAGCTTCTTCAGAATGCTGAGGAGCTGATTAGGATGGGTTTGCACCCTAGTGATATAATAAGTGGTTACACAAAAGCAATCAATAAGGTAATTTCTTTTATACCCTGCAGTAGTATGCTATAGCCATGTAAAAATTTACTAGCACCTGAGTTTATACTTCTCTCAATGAGCAGACAGTCATGGTTTTAGATGAGCTAATAGTGAAAGGATCAGAAACCATGGATGTCAGGAGTAAAGAAGAGGTCATTACCAGAATGAGAGCTGCTGTTGCAAGCAAGCAGTTTGGACAAGAAGATATCTTATGTCCTCTTATTGCCGATGTGAGTATTTTATTGGTTCATCAGTTCAATTAAGGGTTTTATTCTTAAGTTGGTTTGCATGTATCACTTGCAGGCATGCATCCAAGTATGCCCCAAGAACCCAGCAAACTTTAATGTTGATAATGTTCGAGTTGCCAAACTACTTGGAGGTGGTTTGCACAACTCTTTAGTTGTACGTGGTATGGTCTTGAAGGGTGACACTGTTGGTAGTATTAAGAGGATTGAAAAAGCAAAGGTACCACCACATATCTTCCCTCTAGATTGGTTTTCTTGTTGGTTTTTGTATCTGTTCTTTTCATTTAGCTATGCTGATCCAAATCCAAGCAACAAAAAAATCCTAGTGTGAATTGTACACTTTGGAAGCTATAGTGATTTTTCTCTTATGTTATGATCTTAGCCCCACTAGATGACATACATTCTCAAAAGTTCAAGGTATCCTTCCTAGCACATGGCGGGAATGATACTATGCTGGTGCCAAGTTCGTTTGCAGACACATTATGTTGGTGACACCAATTAGGAGGGAGGGATGGAGGCAAGGTTTAAAATTTCGACCCGTGCCGAAGTTTCAGTCCCAAACCGGAACGATACGGTTTTGGTATCGTATCGTACCGTGCCGATATAGTTTCGGTATACTTTTTTTATTTATATAAAGTATTTATTAGATAACTATATTTATTGTGTATAATTTAAAAATAAGTTATATATTAATTTTATATGAGTTTTTATTATTAAACAATGGTTAGAAAAAATAATTAAATATAATTTTTTTAAAGGAAATTGATCTATCAATAACTCAAATTAAAATTGATACATCACATTATGTTACCTTACTAATACTAAAAGAAGTTGTATGAATCAGATGAAAGTATTGGTTTTTTTTAAACTTTTTTCTTAGCTAACCTTTATAATTCTCTAATATCCGGATTAAATAATCATAATTATATAAATTAATATAAAATATTATTTTATATTAGAATATAAATTTGATTTATTAGAATTTTTATAATTTTTTAAAAGAATTTTTTAAGTATTTTTTAAGTATTTTTAAATAAAATTTAAAATATAAAAAACAATTTTAGAATATTATTTAATAAAATTTATTATTTTTTTAAAAAAAATTAAATATATTTTTTATATTTTATTGGGATAATTTAAGTAGGGCTTATAAAAACCTCTTTAAAATACTACACTTAGGTAGGAATTGTTTTAATTATTTAAATCCTAAATTGATTTTGCACAGTAACTCACGCCAGCCCGCACGCGTGCCAGCGCCCGAGAATCCTCTGACGGTGCTAGAGGCGTCCGGCGACGCCTCTGGTAGCACCGGAAGCGTCCGGCGACGTTGCTATCGCATCGCAACGCTGCAGTAGCGTCGCGGGCGAACACACTCTTCTGTCGTGCGTGCAGTCGCAGTCGGACGCGTGCGTGACGGCGAAATCTCCGTGCGACGGGTGCTGGTTTCGGTCTGCCAATGGAATGGTAAATACCATGTGTGTCGGGCGGCACGACACAGTATTTCACTCCATGATGGAGGGATCAAGAAGATAGGAGTTAAGATGGGAGAAGTGGTGACAACTTGGATGACTTGGACAAGATCAATTTGTATAATTTCATACCATCTCAATAGATACAAAGGAAGACAAAGCAGGAGGAAGCCTTGTGGTATTGTGGCAACCTTGCATATTCTCATGGAACCCTTGCCTCCACCTTGCCTCATGGAGGAAGCTTGCCTTGCCATTCTGCAACATCAGAGCTTATAACCCTGAGTCTCACTCTGTCCTCGCATTGGTCAGCCTATGGAACAATTTGTTTTTCCCTTGCCGGCTGACATTTTAATTGTGCATTTCTCTGTTCCTTTTTAGATGACTGCATCTGACTTTTTTTTCATGGTTACTATAATTTGCAAAAAATTATATCCTTTCTTAAAAATGGTCAAATCTCTTATTATGCTTATGCAGGATTATATCACTAGTAATATGTGAATCTTCTAAATCATTGTCAATTACATTAAATAAGACCTTTTTTGTTCTCTCCCTATCCCTCACATTTTCAAGTCTAATCATTTCTAAATGCTAAAGATGTTTCTATAGAGCAAACCCTTTGATGTTCTCATAGGACATTTGTATTGATAACCTTGATCTCAAGTATCCGTGCCTTCACAAATCAACTTTTGAAATAGAGAATCTCAGTTCAGGCTGTGGAATAGATGCTATATTACAGTGAAGAGTCAAGAAGGCAAGGATAGAATATTCTGAGCATGGTTATACCTGTTATTTTGCACAATAGAAGGCCTGCAGCATGGTGCAAAAGAGATGGATTCACCACTCTATGAGATAGGGAAAATTGTAACATAACTAATCAAATCTGTAAAAGGCAACTGAATCAGTTTAGAATGTTTAACAATTTAAGTTAGAACTGAACTTCATGGCATGTAGGCAAACCCTATCTCAACCATTCCGAATTTTGAATTTGTCAAAAAGCCACATTTTGCTCCTATACTTCATGGAAAATGTAACCCAATGTTACTTTTTAGTGTTCAACAGATTTCAATGGGAAATGCTACCTTAAATCATAACTTGTAGTGCATATGTTGCCTATATACTGATACATGTTAGTACTGTTATGCAATACATGTTGGAATATGAAGGATTTATATCTGTGGAAAATATCAATGAATCACTATCCTCGCTTCATTGCCCATGTAACCATTTCAATCAACTCAACTTGCTTTCTTGTAGATTGCTGTATTTTCTGGTGGTGTTGATACATCTGCAACTGAGACAAAGGGAACTGTTCTTATTCACAGTGCTGAACAGGTGCGATTACTGAATCTAATGGAAGAAATCACATCATCGTTTGCATTCTTTCTGTTTTATGGTTTGCAGTACATGAATTTTTCTTCTATGTATGCTTAAAGCAAAGTTCTCATAATGTTAAATTATTTTGCTGACAATAGCTGATGTAGATTAACTAAATGTGTTCAAATTGTTCAAGTTTTTATATGGGAAATTAAAAGGAATAATAGGGATGTTAAGTGGATATCTGAGATTATAGGAAAAACAACTCCAGATTGTGAAACTTGTGAATCTTTGCCAACCTTATTCAATTGACCAAGTTTTGCAGTTTTTGGTCTTCTTGATTCATTTAGTAACCATTTGGACAGGTTGAATGGTTGCATCATATGATAACTGATTGGATGACTGTGCCAAACCAAACTTGAGAACATTTATCATGCATGTAATATGCAACTCGATCTTCCTTCTATCCTTATTAGAGATAAATTATTCCTTTTTTCCTTCCTATACAGCCTTCCTCATTATAATACCACGAGGGAAAGGAAACTTTATCTCAAAGCTAATTTTGTCATTTCTACCATATTCCACAAACAAATTGATATAGCTTGTGCTTCCGCTAACATCTATGCAAGGTTTCTTAGTGATAACTTGGTAACTTGATTTCTTAGTTTGTTTTCTGCTATTGTGTAACAAAACATTGACAATGATTTTATTTTTATCCTTCTCTGAATGAACAACTTTAAGACTCTAAAATTGAAATTTCTATTTCCCAGTGGAACTAAAATTGAATATACTATATGTAGTCAGTGATATGTAAAAAGACAAGGACATAGTAAGATACATCAATATGAAAGTTTTATAAGGGCTTTAGATATCTGAACTGTTATTAAACAAGTAGATAGTGATGAAGATATCATTCATAGGAAACAAATTGGTTGGGTGAAATGGTGAGAAACTTTTGGTTCCATGTGTGATTCCTTGTGGCCTTTAGGCAAAAAGGATATTCAACACATATCTGTATTCAGGGCATTATGAATTTTCTTCAACTAGGATTAAGTGTGTTTATTGGATCATCTTTGGCTGATGTTTGATAGTAATAATTATACGGCTCTATTATCTCTCAATAAATGATAGCATCATTAGTAGACATGCTCATGAGGCTTGTGTCCTATTTATGCAAAAATTGCTTTAGTGCTAGTATGTGGATGCTCTCAGATGATGTGTATATTCTTAGTGATGAGGAATCTTACATTTGCAGCTTGAGAATTATGCAAAAACTGAAGAGGCCAAAGTTGAGGAACTTATCAAAGCCGTTGCTGATTCTGGTGCAAATGTTGTTGTTAGTGGAGCAGCTGTCGGAGATATGGCATTGCACTTTTGTGAACGATACAAGTAATTAATTAATTTGTTTCCTTTAGCTTTGCTACTATCTTTTTTTATAATTTGTTCAGTTTCCTAATCATCTTCGATAAATTCTTACCATGTAGATGTTAAATATAATTTCTTTTGTTCTTGTAAATTTTGTGTAAATCCTGTTAGGTTATGCCCCCATGGACAGCTTTACATTCTGTCAAATATGCCTATGTTGTCCTACTCTTATTACTAGCACATAGATATCTTTGGTGTTTTTTAAAGAATTTTCCAAGACTTGTAGGTAGAAGATCCCTGCAACTTGGATAATCATAAAACAACTTGGACATAGATGACCATGAGCATATTCACACAGGCATATGTAAATACAAATGAAACTCAGGTTTATGAAATAGGTAATTCATAATGTTAAAGCAATGATCTAGTTTTCCAACTATTTCCTTTTCTTTTAACAGACTTGTGGTTCTAAAGATTAGCTCAAAGTTTGAACTGCGGAGATTTTGCCGGACAACTGGTGCCGTGGCTCTTGTGAGTTAATATTATCTCTCTTTTCTGACAAGTTGCTTAGTTTTTGACAAATTTTAATGTGTTTACAGCTCAAACTCAGCCAACCGAATCCTGCTGAACTGGGATATGCTGATTCCATTTATGTAGAGGAAATTGGTGGCACCCGGGTATTACTCTCTCTCTCTCTCTCCCCCCAGTGATTTATGTGATAATTTTCTTGCTTCATTTGCACCTTTGTTTGATAGGTAACCATTGTGAAGAATGAACAAGGTGGAAACTCTGTTGCTACAGTAGTCCTACGAGGCAGTACAGATAGTATACTAGATGATCTTGAGAGGGCTGTTGATGATGGTGTTAATGCCTATAAGGTGAACCCCAATCAAATGCACCTTATCTGTGTGTTGTCTAATAGTTGATTCTCTGATTACTGTAAAATGAATTATATTTTTTTTCCTTTTCATCATATGATCAGGCAATGTGTAGAGATAGTCGTACACTTCCTGGTGCTGCCGCAACTGAAATAGAGCTGTCAAGAAGGCTAAAGGATTTTGCATTGAAGGAAACTGAGTAATATTTCGTTCCTGGTTTAATCACGAATTCATAAGTTACAGATCTGTAAACTCTTGAAGTGATGCCAACTCAGACATTATTTTGCAGTCAGTTTCTGGGTTTTGCTACTTAATAGTAAAATTTTTTATATTTATGGATAATTGTCTATGAAAAATCAGATGTTTAATCAAAGATAATTCTTATACTTCATGGTATTATGGTGATTCAGCAAATACCATGTTCATAGTAACATTAAGTATTGAAAATTAATGTACATGACAAATTTTACATGTTTTTTTTCTCAGAATAATTGTTTTACTAGTTTGTAGGATCTTAATGTCCTAGCACAATCTGGTTCTACGTAGGGGTGGGGGAAAATATTGAAATTTTGGTATTCCGTACCAAAATATACCAAACCATACTGATTTAATGGTCTACCGAAAATTTCGACAGTACCAATACCGAAATTTCGACAGTACCAATACCGAAATTTCGATATGGAATTCGTATCATACCGAAACTTTGGTATACCGAAACTTCGGGATCAGTATGGATATACGATTTACATTTCGGTATACCTTTCCAAATCACCCTTAGTTCTATGAACCTATCACTGTCACTAGGCGAAAAAGATCAGGATCCAACAAACATCCCACAATTTTGTGTAAAATAGTTCAATTGTATGTGTAGTCTGACAATCTTGATATTGGGTAACATACTATGCAGGAGTTTGCATCAAAACAAAAACATTTTGAAGCTTAGGCTTGAGAATACAATTTAACTTGACAAATAAGGCTGTAAATGAAATCCGAACTGCTGTCAATATGTAGTGCCTTGTAAGAGTCAATCAGATATATCTACTAACTCACAATAGATGTGATAATTTATGAATTTTCCATGTCGAACAATCAAGTACTTAGGTTTTCAGCTCAATTAATTGTAATATCTTATGAATGATTCATCACCTTTGCTATGCCATTTTATGATTAGAGTCGATGTTGCATGGTTGTCAGTCATCGTTGTTGTTAGACTCTTGTTTATCTGCTTCTGCATGAAGTCTTGTATCTTAAAATACGTTTTATCATGTTATATGTAATTGAATTTCTTTTCCACTATCATTAACCATACTTGCTGTTAATTGATTATGCAGATAGATTTTGTGGACTATCTAACCCAAGCATTCAACTTGATAAAAATTACATTTTTTTTTAACATTTTGCAGCTTGGATCAATATGCTATTGCAAAATTTGCTGAAAGTTTTGAGATGGTACCTAAAACCCTTGCTGAAAATGCCGGACTTAATGCAATTGAGATAATTTCTTCCTTGTATGCTGAGCATGCTGCTGGAAACTCAACTGTTGGAATTGACCTAGAAGAAGGGGTCTGCAAAGATATCTCAACCTTGAATATCTGGGATCTATACATGACTAAGTCAGTCCCATCTTTTAATATTTTTCCTTCATAACAATTCAAGTATTTTCCCAGCATTTTTTTGGTTTTTTTGCATCTGCTAATTTAGTTGTTTAATCCTCTTATTAAGTATCTTATTGATCCTGCTTTTTCTTTCTTTATAATGTATATTCTTAATTCAGTATTTTCTTTCTTGTTAAGAAATGGAAGGATAATTAATATAATGGTAGTGCCCATCTGTTTTGCTATTACTTTCTAAGCCTCGTTACACTAGCAAAAATATTAGTTTTGCCCAGGACTAGAATTGGTTTAGCTGTTTATTTCTGTTGAGATTTGGAGACATACACAGGGATAAGTATTTTGGAAGTTTATAAGTTGGATGAAATGACAAATGACATTCAGAAGCATAAATGCTTATAAAACAAATTAAGAATATTTTGTGAAAGAAATTCAAGTTTATGATTAAGGATCATAAACTCTCTTATTCTTGTCCATTTCATCATAGGGGTGTGCAAACAAAAAATATTGTTTAATTATTTTCAGGTGCATGTAAATGTATGTTTCATTTTCTCTTTTGTTCTTGTCCATTTCATCAAAGGTGTAGCCGTGATATGTGCAAACATAGGACATTTGCCGTTGTGGGGGAGGAGGGGGTAGGGAAGGAGAGATTAATGTAGGCCACATTGCCTTGGGGTGGCAAATTTCCTTGAGTTACAATATCGAACAGTGGTGGACTGAATGAAGAAAAAAAAAATTGAGAGCTTCAACAAATTAAAGTGATAATTCCACTGAAGTCCCATCATATAAACAGATTAGACAATTATACCAAATGCAGTGGATACAATAAATAGTTCCTACACAAACCATCTGCTACAACTTTTGTTTGAAAGGTATATTCAATTGAAAACAATTGGAGCTGGAACTTTACTTTGGGCATTCTGTCTATTGCTTTCATTATCACCCAACCAAGAACCCTTTTATGATACTGATTTCGTGCATCTTCTGGAACACATTTGCAGATTTTTTGCACTTAAATATGCTGCTGATGCTGCCTGTACTGTTCTCCGTGTTGATCAAGTGAGTGATCACATTCAATTCTTTATGTTCTTTCTGGGTCTTGTTAAACCTCTGTTTATCTTTCCATTTCCTTGGCATTGAATTCTCAACTATTTTGGCAGATAATAATGGCGAAACCAGCAGGTGGGCCGAGGAGAGATCAACAACCAGGCATGGATGAAGATTAACCTCTACTATTCAGATTCTACTGCTAAACACTAAGTTTTACTGTCGCTGACTTGATATTTTATGTATTTTTGATATACTTGAGTTCTGAGGAAGATCAGCTTTGGAAGGAAATGCCTTGCAAATTTCGTAATATTTTTTTTTTTACGAGGGTGATGTTTTAGTGACACACTCAGGTCCGTGATGGAAATATTCATGTCGTTTTAATGCAAAAACTTCAACTATGTTTCTTGGTTGACTTTCATATTGTGTGGTTATATTTTGAAACTGTCCTCACGGGCTGACGTAGATGGTTCATGCGCGGTGGGGTTGTCATAAATAAACTTGGGAGTCGATTCTCAACGTGTGAGGAAACTCCGCGGATTATCTCATTCCTTTATGTGCTATTATTGTTGGGTGAAAGTTTTCAATCTGTATCCAGTGGGAACCGGTATTATTGGACTGTTTTGGTGAGTATTATGACTTTTTTTTTTGTTCATAGATTACTCACCAAAATACTGGTTTTGCTTGTTGCGCTGCCAAAATAATTCGATGTGTTGGACGAATCTTTTGTGCAAATGTGGCGAAAAGGTAATCTTTCTCAAATTTAGTTTAGTATTGCACCAGCAAGATTAGGGTTAATTGAAATAATTTGCCAGAATGCCCAAAATTCTATTAAAATGTGATAAAAGTATATTAGACTCATTGTTGATTCTGGTAGTTGCATGATCGCCTTTTTGTGGTTATCTTACTTGCACAGGCAGTGTAGGTCCTCTCTCTCCCTCTAGCATATTCTTTCGGAACGGTATGATGATTAAAATATAAGAGATTATCATATGAGATCTAGAGATCGAAATTCAGCATGTTCGAGCATATATCTCCCTCGTGTCTTAACCATTTGCACTAATGGCCGTGTTGGTCTGGGGACGAATTAGTGAAAGCACTGGAAACGAATAAATCACCTTTTGCGATAAATACAAAAGAGAAAGACTATCTATGTAGGGGTCCCTGGACCATCCCTGGTACAGAGACCCCCATCCGTTAGATCATCCAATTGGTGGGGATCACGAGGATCTCATTCAGATTCAACGATTCACGATCAGTGGACCGGGACTGGTCCACTGATTGTGAACTAGGAGATCTGAACTGTTGTACGTGTGGACCAGGACTGATCCACTGATTGTGAACCAAGAGATCTGAACTATTGTACGTGTGCAGGTAGGATGATCCCCTTTTTGCTACCATTTTTCTTTAAATCCGAAGAAAACCGAACTTTTATTAGTTTATAGCGAGCAACCAACCCGGCGAAGGCAAGGCAAGTAGCAACGAAGTGATTTGGGGGTGCCCATTTTGATACGTCGTTAATTTTAAGGGTTCTTTCCGATCCTTTTGATTTGCATAAACGCCCTCTGTTTTTTTCTTTTTTGATTTTCTCCTAATATTCCGTGTGAGTAAATTCTGTTATATAAAAAATATAAAATATTTATATAAAAATTAAATAAACAAATATTCTGGACCTTACCTAGCTGGCACCAGCATGGCAGCGGCACTATGAACCGGTCTGGTCCAGATAACCCGTTTGGACCCTGTGTCAAATTGGCAATATATGTAGCTCGGTCAATGGCCACATCAAAGAAGACGGTAGCGCAGAGAGCCGTCGAGTTCATGGCAGAAGACCTGACGGGGGCAGACGAAAGAAGCGACCTCTCCGATTCTACTCAGGCGCTTCCGGTTGGTTGATCTATGCCTTATCCTAAAGAAGTTCAGCCTTTCATCTATTAGGACATCGTGACATCCGATCTTATCCGGCTTTTCTGACTTTTTCGTCGATATGTTTGATAATGGAGCGACATGGATTGCCTTTTTGTTCTATGAATTAGAACGGAAAATTTTGATTTTGGGTCTGAGTCATTGAGAGCTGCAATTGGTCATCTGTCTTTCTGTAGGGAAATTGATACGTAGATTCAATGCAATGCTTCAATTTTCGTATACTTTGAAATCTACAATTTTCCTAAGATACGGAGTTCGATTAGATTGGCATTGTAACTCTTAGATTTCTTACTTCTGTGATCCTGGTATCATTGTCATTGCGTATGTCTACAAGCGTTTGTCTTTATCTGTTTCCATGTATTTCGTTGATCGATTAACGTCCATTTGGGGTCAGTTCCTCGAGGTATATTGCCGGAGCTCTGGTAAAGTACGGCGGTTTGCCTCTGGAACTGCAGCTGGATATGCTTTGCTTGTAATCAATAAGAAGTTGGGTGCTGATTATTGCCAAGCCTTGCTCATTGAGGCTGCTAAAGAAGGGGAAGAACCTGTGGTCTTTGGCCCTAATGCTGTTCTTATTAACTATGGTAAAGGCTGGAAGTTGCAGACTGTTACTGTTGAAGGTATAGCTGTAATTAAAGTTTAAAATAGTAGCTCTGCATTCTCTTGCTTGTCTGATTTTCTTACTTGTGTTCCTCATAGTAAATATCTTTTCTTAGGATACGAGGAGACAATTGGAGAGCATCAGAGATCAAAAATTTCTCCGGATATCATGGTAATTCAGTTTCCTTGTCTCTAGAACTCTGCTTTAGTAGAATGTATAAATTATAGCATTTCAACTTCCTTGTCTCTTGAACTTTGCTTTAATAAAATGGGTAAGTGATGTCATTTCAGCTTCCTTGTTTCTGGAGCTTTGCTTTCACAAAATAATTGCAAATATAATTTTTATTCAGGACTCTCAAGATGAGTACTTGAATCACTCAAAACTACATGACAAATCATCCTCTTAGTTTGACTAGATTATTTCTCTTGGGCTTTTATTAGAGTAATCATTCTCAATTGATGTCATTTTGGAACTTGTGGAAGCAGAGTCTATAATAGTTTTAGTGCACCATTGGAAGAAAAGTTATATATCCTTGGGACTAAAGATACATGTTGCATGATCATAAAAAAGTTGTTTTTGATGCCTAAGTTCCAAACAAGTCGAAGTCAACAGTTGTAACATTTTATATATGGTATCATTGAGGTAGAAGTAGACGGAAGTATCTAATAGCATATATGTAACTTATATAATACAAGTAGCCTTTGGAAAAAATGGATGCTTCACTAAGCAGTGCCCAACCAAACATTGGCACATGTAGGGTTTCTGGTATTGGTAGTACTTCATTTTAGTTATGAATGTACTCTCATGGCCTATTATGTAAATAATCAATACTTTTTAGGGGTAGATATTATTTTTGGTATTCAGACTTCACATGAAACTAATAAAGTCATACTTACTCCATTAATCTTCCCATCATAAACAACAACAATAACCAAACATTATCTCAGTAGGTAGGGTTGGCTATATGGATCCTTTTATGCCATTCTCTATCTCTTACTATATCACCATCTATACTTAAATAAATTTTATCTTATTTTATTATTGTTAATCAAGTCTTTTTTTTTAGTCTTCCTCTTCCTCGTTAGATATGCGTGTTTGTCATAGTTTCATATCGCCTAACTGGAGTATTTATTGGTCGTCTAAGTACATGCATGTGTCATCTTAAACGTGTCTCTCGGAGTTTTTTCTCAATAAATAAAAATCCAAATTTCTTTCTAATGCTCTCATTTCGTATTCTATCCATGCTCGTATGTCCACACATCCACCTTAACATCCTTATCTCTACAACTCTCATCTTTTGCTCATGTTTTAAAGTCATAGCTCAATATTCAGCTCCATATAATATACCAGGTCTAACTGCGGTTT
>JBBPFQ010000107.1:5328043-5338403 GCA_037974815.1 Kaempferia elegans | reverse complement strand
GGCAATTTAAATTTTTAACATGGATAAAAATTTGTTAAATATTAATCAGAATTATTTCAATTTCATCGAAAAAAATGGTCCAACTTGATTAAATATTATTGAAGGCAATTTTGGTAAAATTATTATAATGTAGAGCATTTGAGTAATGTTTTTATTGGAACAGCTTTGGTCAAATTTACTGAGTTTGAGAATGGAAAAAAAAGGAGGAATGCTCTTTTGATATTTCTTTAACACGGGGCACCCTTTTAAATGATCAAGAAAATAAAATAACTCTTGATTTTTTAATGTAATAAAAATGGAAACAAAAAAAATTGTATCTCTTAATGTAATAAGTTTTTTTTTTCTGTGATCAAGTTTATAGTTCTATAAAAGTCACCTTCTTAAAAATAATTTCAATATATATTTTTGTCTTACCTCTTCTATTCATGCTTAAATTTCAATTTTTTGTATCCTGAAAGATAACGTAGAAGGTTGCTGAGCACTTAAATTAGCTTTCCTTTCCTTTCTACTACTTGTATTGTTATCTCAAATAGTGGTTAACAGGTTACTGAACCGAGCTACAAGACAGTTTAGATCTTTTCTTGCCTTGTGAATCCCTTTGATTTTTTTTTTCTAATAGTTTGCTTCCAACTCCAAACATCAGAGGTCTTAGTTAAAGTAATGTTATAAGTTGATTCAGTTGTTTTTTGAAGCTGAAGCTATGCTTGGCATGTTGTACTAGTTTATTCTCAGTTTCCCTTTACTTGGCAATCTGTGTCTATATGTGATGGCAACCTGTTTCTATATGGTACTAGTGACCGAAAAAAGTATCTGTAGAAGTTCAAAATTTCCAAGCAGTTATCGGTATTGATTTATGCACCTTCATTGTATAACTTGTCTGAAACTAGAATTCTTTTACAGTTTAAGAGGGTGTTTGGCTAAACTTATTAAAAACGGCTTATAAGCTCGTATAACTTCTAAGTTGTTTTAGGAGATTATAAACTGGTAGGTCTTATTTTAAAAATAAGTTGTTAAACTGTTTAGATAAACTTATTTTAAATAACTTAAAGATATTGATGTGTTTGATATTATGAGATTTTTTTATTAACAAAATTACCAAAAAGAGTATAATACTAAAAATGTATTATTAATTTATTTTTAAACTGCGGCTAGAAAAATAAGGATATAGAAAGAAATTAGATAGAAAAAAAATAAATTCTAATCGAATCGGAGAATTTATGGACCGGGGAGAGAAAAAATGGAAGGGAGTGTTGGAAACTTCGTATGCTGGGAATAGAAGATGACATAGTGTGCCGGGAAAAGAAATTGGTGTAAAGAGAGTTGTTAGTTTTGTAAAATTATATAGAGGATAAAACGGAAATTAATGAAAATATATAAGGATATTTTAGAGAAGAAAATTGTTAAAATAAGTTCTTTTTTAAAAAAGTAGGATCTTTCTTACTTTTTTAAAAACACCTTATTTTGACAACTTATAAGCTGTTTATAAAAAATTTATCAAACAAATTTAAAGAGCTTATAAACTCCAAAACAGCTTATAAGCTGTTTTGTAGAACTTATAAGCTCAACCAAACATCCTCTAAATCAATTTTAGCATTATGTAAAAAATATTTTCTATTTCGTTATCATTTATAATATACACAAAGTTCAAAATTTATTAGTATTATTTTTATTTAAAATTAATATCGTATTACAATTTTTTTTAAAAATTAAATGAGAAATAATATAATAAAATCAAAAACTTATTCGGTTGTATTATAAACTACTTTTAAATTTTCATAAATACTACTGTAAATATTTCATTAACCTTTTAATTATTTTTGTAAGTATAGTCTAGTAACACGTTTAGTATATGGATTAAAATTTTTTTTATAAAAAACTTTAAAAGTACATTTAGATCCAAATTTAAATAAAAATGTTTTACGGAAATAAATTTAGATAATGATTCTTTTAATTTATTATCAGAATATGAAATAAACTAGAATTATTACTTCTGTAAGTAGAAAATTTAGATAATTATGTTTGATCATTATCAATTCCGAATTTTTGTTATGTTCATTTTTACATCTTTCCACAACCTATAGTTGTCGTTGGCTTGAAATTTGTAAGAAACATTGCTGTATTTGTATTTTGCACTTAATTCTCCCAACGGAAAAGTGACCTTATCAAAATGTTTAGTTTAACTAGAAAATTTTAAAGGAGGAATTCCCGAACCTTAGAAGCAATAGTATCGATACTTTCTTGTGTTTGGATGTCGAAGTTGGATTCGGAAGTTGCTTGGTCTCATTTTTGGGTGATTGAATGTTCAAATTCGCTATTTCCTTGCCCTCCAAAATCAATATGATGAACATCCTCGGCCTCCTAGCCCAAATAGTCCAAAACTAGAAAAAATAAATAAAATAAAATTGAACCGCCAGTTCAAACTAGCGGTTAATTGCTGATGAACGGTTTTTGGAGGGGTTGAATCGGAACTAGCCTATCACCCTGGGTTTTGAATCGGAACCAAGTTAATAGGTAGTCGACCCGTTGACTTGGTTTTTAGGTCCCGTTCAGACTTGGCCCGGGGTTGGACCTAGCTGAGGTAGACTTCTTTCCAAGTTCAAGTCTATAATGTCGAACATACCATGCCTTGATGATTGCACGCTTAACAAGTGTTTGTGTCATCACAAGCTCGTTGTTCGAAGCATTATAGAGCAAATAAAGGATAAGAGCATCTCCAATGGAAGGTTTGTAAAAAGTTTATAAAATTAAAAAACCTCAATGAAAAAGCTTTAACTATTGTATGAGTGAGGTTTTAGGTTTGTAGTTTAAAAGTAGGTTTGAGTTTTCAAACGTACTATTTTGTCTTGAAATTGGTGTAATATGCATGAAACTATACAATTATATGTTATGAATTATATCACAAAAAAGCTCACTTAGAGCTTTAACCATTGGAGATATTTCAATAAAAATGTAGATTATTGTTGATGTGGCAAATTAAAATTGTAAAACAAGCTCATTTAGAGCTCTAATGATTGGAGATGCCCTAAGAGTCTTGTATGTCATAACCGATTTGTCCGATCCTGCCTACACAGACAGTGCCTTCTCCCTCTATCTCTCTTTGTCAAGTAGGAAAGAGAAAGAGGAGTGGGAACATTGCATGTAATCGAATCAACCGTTAGCCTCACTTTCCCCATGAATAATAATTCCCAATATCCAACCTCATAACCCTCAATTTATATTGCCTCCTTGAACTCTGACCTTTCTCCTAGTCTTGTTACTCGAAAATTGTGTGATTGCAGGTTGCTGATGTGCATAGTTTATATACATTTTTATCCTTATTTTCATGCACAT
This sequence comes from Kaempferia elegans, assembly GCA_037974815.1. Classification (NCBI taxonomy): domain Eukaryota; kingdom Viridiplantae; phylum Streptophyta; class Magnoliopsida; order Zingiberales; family Zingiberaceae; genus Kaempferia; species Kaempferia elegans. The sequence continues at coordinate 5,335,073 of JBBPFQ010000107.1, read as the reverse complement.
CTATATGCTTTTATTGATTCTATTATATGCTATTGCATCCCATTTTATAGTGCTTCAGCATATTACTTTATTTGTTGGAGATTTACTCTTTTGTGCTTTCTTTGTCATAGGTTACTTTTTGGAGAAGAAATGGAGGCAAACTTACTCTTGGATCAACGATGGAGGAAGTGGAATAGCATGACTGTGCCCCTTAGACACGACCATGTATCATCCTGGCTGAAGTACTGACACGGTCATGCCCCTTGACACAACCCGTGTCTACCATTAGCAGTCGTATACCAGTCGAGCTCAGACAGGACACGATCATGTTCCCAGATTTGATAGTTTCTCCTAGGCCATGTGAAGCATGGACACGTCCGTGTTTTCCAAAGAGCCGGATTACACGGGCAGCCGAAGCTAGTGGGGAGATGGTCGTGTAGATCTACACGGCCTTGCCTCCCCTTGACTAGAAGAATGGGTACACAGCCATGTCACCCATAAAGTAGGAAAATCTGACACGGTCGTGCCTCCTCAAAGCCCAGCTTCATTACACGACTGTGTATGGAAGACATAGTCATGTTGTGTCCAGATTCTACATGACTGTGTGCAACTATAAAAGGGTTTCTGTCTCCCCTTTACAAGGGGAGGAGAGTTTCCCTTTGGGAAGACTCTAGGTCAATATTCACTCACTTTCCACTCCATTTCCGACGATTCGAGGATGATTTCATCATCTCCATCTTCTTTGGAGGCTAAGATTGAATCCGAAGACTGACATGTAATGAGGATAAGCTTTCTTTTCTCTCTTCTCTCCGATTTGTGTTGGAGTAGATCCTTCGATTTTAATTCCTATGTTTATGGAGTAAATCCTTTGTTCTAAGATTAAGGAAGTAGTTGTAATGGTGAATTGATGTAAAACTTCATGGATTTACCTAATTTTCTTTCAGTGACATATTTATGCTTTGTATCCATTTGATTAAATGTTTGTGATGTGTTTGTGTTTGCATTCCATGTTTGATTGAATGGATGTATGAATTCGCACTCCGTAGAGGGAGCGCCCGAGATTGGATAAATCGGGAGAGCCTAGCGAAGATTTCCATGATGGTAGTCCATTATACCCAAGCGAATTCAAAGACATTACCTTGAAAGGGAGAGAAATCTGTACATGTATGACTCTACTTAGGCTTAATGGGTTGCCCTTTACTCCTTGTCAATAGATCGGATAAATCGGGAGATCTTGTGACAGGGGTAATCCACTATATCCAGGCGAATTCAAGATTACCTACTTCATCTAGGGGCACTGGGTAGCCAAAGGGGCAGCACGCCGACATGACTATTGCGGAAAATTGTTGGGATTCTAGTTAGACATGTTACAATGTGTAAATACCAAGGAAGGGGATAAACAATCCATAGCACATTAATTTACCTTATAATAAAACCGAACTCCTAGAACATTTATCCTTGACCTAGTTCACCCAAAAACTTTCTCTCTCTTTTATTCTTGCAATCTAGTTCACAATAAACCAACCAATATTGCGATTGTTTGATTAGCTACAAGCGTAAGTTCATTGGTGCATATCAATTCATGTGGGATCGATAAATTTTATTACTTGATGACCACCCGTGCATTTGCAGGGATGACATCAGTTGCCTTCCTAACTCATACCTCCCGACAGTGTAAAAAACAAATAAGGAATAAAATTTGAGATTCAAAATAAAGCAGAAATTATTTCTGTGAGAAGATGATAAACAAAACATTTTCCTGTGATGCTGCTTCGAGATCCTCAAGGACAGCTAGACAGTCGATTCAACGCATTTGTAGACCACTATCATCATCTTCACTAAGGGACCTACAAAAACTAGTCGAGAGTTGTCCCGACGTTTGTACTCCGATTCTCAAGTTAGAAAGCTATAATTGGAAGAGGAATTTAGGACTTGAGAATGTTCAGATTAGATCATCTTACTGCCTTCCATCATTTCTCTTATGTACCTCCTTGGATGAATATCTTCCCTTCCTATTAAATGGAGACAATAATTGTCAAATTAATGCACCAGTTATTAAATGAAGAGGTACTCCATTTTGCTTCTTGTGACTGTTCTTATTCCCCATTAAATAAGCATTAACATAGGCGGTGCCAGATCATCAGAACATAAATACTTTACTGCAACGCTCCTTTCTCTCAGAACGGGAAGAAGGCGATCAACCATCCTCAAAGGTACCTTCGAGCAGTGAGTCAGCCACACCGAATTAGGAAGATAATTAATTTACCACCCGCTCGGTCTCTAGTGATCAATCGGGAATGCTCATGCATGTAGGAGCTCACTTACTTAAAAACGAAAAGTAAAAAGGATAAGGACAAACACAAGTATAATCTCACTTGGGCAAGAGATCTTGCTCGGGCAAAGAGATGTGAAAATCACTTTAACTGGCTCATCGATCGAGCAACCCAAAGTCTCATTTAGCCCCTGACTTTGACTTGACCTTGCCTGCCAGATCATCTTATTGTATTAATTTCTTGATATCACGTGACGCCTCATATAACCACCACATCAACCTGTATCTAGATAAGAAATTCAAAGGCACAATAAAACTAATGAATTAATAGAGTGGAAAGGTGGAAAAATAATATGCCTTAATTGTCAAATCCTTTATTAGTGTCAAGATATTAGATGAATTAATATCATTCATAAAAAGACATAATAAAAACAATATACTTTTTTTTTAAGATGAATACTCCCACATGAAATTTTTGTTTCCATTTTTTCTGAAACTGATGACTTTGACTTCTAAATTTTGTGGACGAATACTCCTACATATATGGTTGATAATGTCTCATCCTTAGATATGAATGTCTTATCTCATCTCGTATATTAACATGATATTTAAATATTTATTTTATTTTTCCTTGATCTCGTTCAATATAAGTAGAGGATAATCGATGGTCTTCGCTAGGAGAAGAAATTGAAGGAATTTGGACACTAAGAATGAGAAAACTTTTCACTAGATTGATTTTCTGTTGTAGTAGGAACTGCATTACTTTTACTAGTTTCATGATCTCTCTTTTTAAAGAAAGATGATATTAATGTCTTTTCTTTCTTTACAACAGATTGATGTTCATCTTGAAATAGTTCAAATTAAACCTCTAAATAAATAAACAAGTAATCACTAATGGCTCAAAGTATAATGAATTATGTAAGGGAATAACTTGAGATAAAATGTAAACTATTATCTTATTCTAAAATAAATACTAAAAGTTAAAGCTAAAAATATCGAGGGAGAAGAGTCAACACTACTTTGTAGGTAGGAGCTGCTTTGCGCAAATTTGCCCCCAGGGGCGGAGTTAGGATTCAAAAGTACCTGGGGCTTTACCTCATTACACAATATTAAAACAACCAATAAACAATACTAAAGATTAACTAGGTTCGGTAACGCTGAGCATGGGATGATCAACTCAGTTCCACGAAAGTTTCCAATCGGTCACCAGGGTAAATTGGGAAGCACTCGTGGTGGGCAACCCAGATGCCCAACAATCCTTAGTTACGAGTCCCTACAAATGCATCGCAACTAGGAATCTAACCGTCGATGTCTGCGAGATAACTGAGCACCCTTACCACTGCATCATAGCCCCAGGGACAACCAATAAACAATACTATTTTTTCTAATCATACTGAGTAACATCGAGCCTCAGGTGACCAGCTCGGCCCTACAGAAGTTACCCACCGGATACCAGGGTAAATCAGGAAGTATTAGTGGTGGGCGGCCCAAAAGCCTAACATCCTTTAGTTGTGACTCTCATTTGGAAGGAAAACCCCTACAAATGTGTCGTAGCTGAGAATCGAGTCATGGGTGTTTGGGAGGCAAGTGAGCGCCCTTATTACTGTACCATAGCTCGGGGCAATAAATAATACTAGCTCGATACATGAGTTGAAAATCAAACTTTAGGAATAGTTGACGAAACGATAGAAATCAAAGGAGAACGATTTGTGTAAAATCTGCACAAATTAAGGTTTATTTTCACCCTTTCTTACTAAATATTCTATTTCAAATTTTTTCTAGTATTTTTTTTTGTGGCAATTGGTTAGAAATTGGAGAGGAGAAAGCTATGGAAATATTCTATGTGGGGGCTGGATAAAAAATTAATCAAGTGAAATATAAAAATTAGGTGGGGCTGGAGCCCACCCTAGCCCATGGGTGGCTCCGCCCCTGCTTAGAAGGACGTAGATCGGGAGAAAAAGAGAGGAACGATGTGAATGTAAATAGTAAGAAGAGGAGAGAATTTGTTGCGTGCTCTGTTAATTCCATGTAAATGCAGAAAATGCATGTGTTTGGAGCTAGCTGGTTATTGTACGTAGTGGGAGACCAATGGTCAAAATGCTGTACAATGATAGCTAGGGATCTGAAAACCTCTGATACATGCCTGCATGCTTCCATATCTCCTGCAACGCAGAAAGAGCGATTAAAAAAGCCCTCGAAGAGGGATCAGAAACAGTACATCATCATTATTAATTGTGCAGGTGTGCCGATCCAAGCCAAAGCAAACAATTCATCCAAAAGTCGTGTAGAGTGAGTTGAAAGTGTAGTAAAGAGAGGTGGGGGGAGAAGGCATGTGGAAGCCTGCAGAAGGATGAGACATGAATTTGTCTGCAAATTAAACACTCCAATCATTGTGGGGGAAGATGGCCAGCAAATTAACACACCCACCTATCTTTTCAGTGATGATCTATGGATGAGTGTGAGACTATGAGCAACTAACTCAGCTCCATCACATGCATGACACATGAGTGCCCTCTCAGGTGGTGCATGTTCCCCAAACCCCAGCCAACACACTTGGGTTAATCATCCTTTGTTACCCTCCATCTCCAATGAATTAATCAGACAAAAAAGACTGTGTCTGATGAACACTATGGACCACATTGCCGTAGTAAAAAACAAAAATCAAACAAACAGAGAAAAAGGAAAAGTTACTAGCCATTCATGAATCTGTACTGCATGCAGTGGCATCCATGGAGTAAAAGTGGGAAGAGTCACTGTCATGGACGCCAGTCAAAATGAGGTCCTTTTCACCATTAATTGAATCGATACATAGTCAATCTGTAAAGTGTAAGATACCATCATGTTGCCTAGCTCATGTGACTCCTTGCCTATTGCGAAAAAGAAAGTGGAGGACTCAGCCTTTTGTGTTCATGTACCTGAAGACTGAGAATTAGCATCCATGCAGCAAGCACAAGTTTCAATTTATATTAGAAAACTATATCTTTCTTTTACAACCATAAAAATACAAGCAGAAGCACGGGAAATGACAAGACTTATCAAGGAAAGATGTATGAATTGGCACATGAAGGATATATAACAAAGTTTTTTTTTTTTTTTGAAAATTATTAAATTCTTTCTATATATCTAGCTATGGGAAACGACAAGACCACACAGAAGCCTGGATTCAGTTTAAAGCATGGCCGAGATTTCCTTTCTTTTCCATTATATATATATAATGTTTTATATAGATTAGTTAAAGGGATGATTTGATATGTAATAGTGGCTAGCTAAAACTACAAGGGACTAGGGAGAGTGGCGAAGTCACTAAGCTGGTGATGATCAGGTGAACCCACTACTTGCTGCCTGATGACCAGATGATTCTAATACAAATGCATCAAGTGATGGGTTGATAAGACTTGACCTTCTAACAGTACAAAGTGACAGCCATGATCTTAGCTATAAATTTCATCAGCTCATTTCTAAAGTTTTTTGCTTGCATTAATGAATCTAATCCTCATCTCATTCGAAGTTACAATTGACAAAAAAAATGTAGAACAAGAGATCAGCTATATATCAACTGTTACTGTCCCCAGAGTTTAGTTCTTCCAATTCATATATAGTTTTTTCGATCTGCTATCAATTCGAGGCAGACAGCCTTATAGATACATATAATCACTGGAGACTTTAATCAGTGAGGGAGTAGAGTAGTCCTTGGAATGAGACGAGAAAAGTGGAGGCCTACACAAAATGAAAATTCTGAATTTTTCTGTCTGTGTATGATAGATAGATCGAGGAATCCAGCGACTCATTGCTGGAAGTGAAGAGGATTAAAATAATCTACAAATGGTTAATCAATATATTATATTCCTTCGGCTTCTGATCTCACTCTGAATTATATAGTACTGAACGATTACACCAGCTTCATTCATCATTATTGAGACGATTACACAATCTCCATAAAGTTTAATAATTTACCAGTCCCCAAATGATGTACTGTTAGCTAGTGCGTGAGGGGTTACCATCAATAAAGTTTAGGGGTTAAATCCTGGCGAAGTCAGGTGTCTGCCCTCCTTTATGCACTAGTCACTGTTCGGGCTAGTAGCTCCTGTGATTTACCTCATTCGTGTTGGCCCTGTGACGCATTGACAAGGCGCTGAGAACAAGCGAATAATCTTTTATCACAAATAATTTGCTATGTATTCTAATTTAGTGTGTGAGATGAATACATAGATCACTAGCTAGTTTTATTGGTCAGAGGGTCTTGGGGAGTGGGAATGTTGTTGTTGAGTTGTGGTGTCAACCATGCAAAGCGGTTGGTCCCCTTTCCAATTTCGAATGGCTCACTTTGCCTTGAATTTTCTTTTCTTTCTCTCTGTCCCTCTCTATCTGACTTCACATATATGTATACTATATAAAATATAAACTCAGTTCACGTCAAGCATGCATGGTTACAAGTCACTGAGTCAGGGCTCAGTTAGACTGCTAATCTTGAGCAACACTGTGATACGGCGCACAGTCAAGATGTGTGTATGGCCAAGGGACAAGATAAAGTGACAGTTAAAGTTCTAGGAGACGTGGTCGTTAGAGTCATGTGCAGCGTAATAGTCAAAGTAAAGAAGGATGGAGTTGAGCTCCCGGCCCCGGAGCAAGTTGTCGGGTCCCCTAAGATAGCCCCACTAAACCTGTTAAGAGTCCAACTTTTCGCACCTTAGGGCCGTAGGTGGATAACAGAGGGTTGGTCGGCTTAACGCCGGTTGGCTTTACTAACTCTCATCTCACGATACTTAGGCAGCATACCTC